>JAVFBY010060124.1:0-12654 GCA_034781015.1 Tonicella lineata
ATAAAATTACTAAACATATCTCTTAGTATATTTAATACATAAAAATTTTAAAAAAATACTAGATTGGTCATACTCGTTAGGTTTACAGTAACGTATTAAAAAAGTAATATTAATAAAGAGTAATGGTGATTAAAGTCATGCTAATTAAGACAAATAATTCTAACCCAAAACAGACTGCGTTTACGTTACACCATTTTGTTTCCAAATGTACGGCAATGCATGGCTGCGATATAATTTACTATACGCATGCGGTCGTTTCCACTTACGTGTTTACATATATTATTGTTATAACACACAAATTCAACAACACACATACTCCCGGTAGGCCAAAGGTCTCAGATTCGATCCCTGGTGGAGGCATGTCACATTTTCTTTCTCTGCATTTATAAAAATATAAAATTTATATGTCAAACAATATCACTGCATTGTGTTTCGTACATATAATGCACACTTAACCTTCTTGTTAAATACTTAGGAGAAAACACACATTTGCAGACAATTTTTGCAGACAAGTGCATCGTTAGCACAGGGAATGGTTGGGGTTTAGTGTTATAGTTTGGCGCGCCCCAATTTTATACACCAAGGTGCACTGGCAGGGGGATTAAAGTTGAGGCGAATATTTAAATACAACACAAATCGACACGGTCCTAACTTAACCATGAAAGTCCCAATGGGAATTAAACACAGATATCATAACCAAAACAGAAAGATAAATGTGGGAAATTGTAATTGATAAACGTTGTCAAACCAGTTGTCTATGTAGCATTGTTCAAACACAATTCAAGCAGATCCAATTGCATTCTCTTTTAGAGACGAAGTGGTCAGTTTAACTACAATTCAATACTTACTCCTGTAGAGCTGACAACAGGCGTCCTTTCCGAGAAGGGCGCCTCCTGCTATTAAGAAATCGACAAATTGAATAGCGTCTCGTGATATAGGTGATAACGCCACATGGCCTGGTTTTATCAATTACCTTTTCATTGTTCATTGACAAAATATTACTTTGAGTTCCACAGTAGGCTACAAAGGGGATCTATTCCTTTCACAAACAGAAACTGGGTTTAGTGTGTCACCGCCAACCGTAAGCTGTCAATAGAAATGTGCACATGGCGACAAGAAACCAGAAATAAACAGGAATGTGTTAAATGTGACAAAACAGAAGTCGGCAACAAATATCACTTTCTCACAAAATGCGCAGCTTTACAAACAATTCGAACAAAATATATTCCAGAAAATATGCTAAGGAAACCAAACGTTTTTAAAATCAAATCTTTATTTACCTGCAAAATGTTAAATATATCTAAAACATTGCTGACTATGCACATATTAGGGTTCATGCCACTGTACATGTTCCTCTCGTGTCACCCTGAGTGGATTTAAGTGTCATTAAAATTAAAGTTTTTTGCTCAACACCTGCTGTGTTAAGTTTGTCTTAGTGAAATATGTGATTTTGTCATTTAGAGAAGCAGTTTCATCGAAAGTTTCTACGAAGTATACTCTGTATAAAACAATTTGCACCACATTATATAATATATGCAGGATTATAGAGATATTCTATTGCCATTATGATGACAAACCGTTTTATTGGTTTTGGGAACGCATTTTAATGGGCAAGTACCGCCCAAAACTATCTCATGTTTATGATACTTTCTCATTTTGATAACAAAACATGTCAACATAAATGAATTCAATTTATACGAAATATATTCGATGAAACTGGTCTCAGTTATACATGTAGCTGGCTTTTACAAAACAAAACTGATATTAAAGAAACCCAGGCAAAACTATATACATGTACGTTTTAAAAGACCCACTCCAACAATCATGGTTACAAAATATGGAGGGATGGTCAAACGGTATATCGTATCGAGGATTTAAATCGGAATTTTGTTTTGGAAATTATCTTTTATCATTTTCAAATAAGGATAAAATGGCATTCACCAGATTTAGAACTGCCAACTATAGATTCCCTGTAGAAGTAGGCCGGTGGCGAAATACACCCCTTACAGACAGATTATGTCAACATTGTAATTTAAATGTAATTGGTAATGAATACTATTTACTCTTAATTTATCCGAAATTCAATGGACGATATGCATTTTCCAAACATTTATAAATTTAATGAATTGTGTAAAACAAAACACTTAACAAAACTGAGGTAACTTGTAAAATAGATAAAACCTATTATCGCTTTCTTTTAAATGCCCTATTAATTGGTATCACTATTGAACCCTATTGGACAAAATCTGTTACACTTCCAAACGGTTCATTCTATTATTTTTTTAAATTATCTCTGTTCGTAGTAGTACAAACCAAGTTTTATGCTACGGGAGGTAACTATAACGAGTCAGCGGAACAAACTCATTGGGATATGTTTTGTAGTATTATTAGCTGTAATTTCACTTCAAATTTGCCACATTTAAATTTTATTTACTACTTAATAACCACTATGTTTTCGGTGTATACAAATAAATATGTATTCCCTGTTTGTAGGCCTACCCCTTGTATGGCGTCTGTTAGTAATAAATGAAATTTGAAAATCTGAGTCAAATATTTAGCATCCACTGTAAATTAAATACGGCAGGGGATATTTTGGAACCTCAATTCACAATACAAGTTTTCGGCTACGAGCGGGTTTATCGCTTTTGATATTTTAAGGAAATAATGAAACTAGACAAACAAATGTCCGATTAATCCTAGCATTATACCAGGAAATAATCTAATCAGTTCGATTTTACGCCTAATCGCGTTTCAAATTCAACAAAAGTGAAATGAGTTACGGCTTTATTTGATCTCAGAAATGTCCCGTCTTACTCAGGTTTTAGTGAGCTGACATGTGGCACATAGGCTGCAGATTAACTCATTACATATTAACCGCGAACAAATACATGGAACGATATTCCGATTCATGTCTTTGATGATTTAGAATCATATATAAGCCTGGACATAAATCTTATCTGGTCAATTGATCAGTTTGCCGATTGTGGTAAATATGCATGTTGGGACACCCACGAAAAGATTTGCATACTTAAATGACATATTGAAGGAGACATTCTTAGATGCTTTCCTTCTCATCTATACTATGGAAGTTTTGTATCTATTTAAGATGGCTAAACAATTGCATAGTTTAGTAGTCTTGCACCTTTGTGATCCTATTTCACACGAATGAATACACTTCCCAATTGTAAGTGACGCGGTGTGCAGTTTATCTCTGTTTTGTTTGGAGCTTAACGTTACTTAGTTGTTGGGAACAACATGTTCAAAGTTAACAATAAGCCTTTTTTTCAACTGCCAAGGTCTTTACAGGTAATACACGTGCAAACGTCGTAAACAGAATTTAAGGTGAGCATAGCATAATAACAGCCACCTACACAAAACACACATGTTGCTTGTTTCTGTAAAGTAAATATTTTTCAGACAATGGTTTACATATAGCTTTCTACTTTGTGTTCTAAACTGTTACCAGCTTCGTCATTTAAGGTGAACATAGCATGACAACTGCCACCTATACAATACACACATGTTTCTTGTTTTTGTTAAGTAAATATTTTTCAGACAATGCTTTAGATATAGCTTTCTTCTTGGTGTTGTAAACTGTTACCAGCTTATACACAAACAATCAGTTAGCATTAATGATTTTAACATGACATGACATTATCAGCTAAAAACATAGACTAATGAGTAAATCAGTCTCATTCTGCAAACGAAACATTTATTGGCAATATTTACGTTTAAAATTACCTTATCATTTCACTTTAAACATGGAGAAATAAACTCTTTATATTTCTCAGGTTTAAACAAGATATCTCAATTACAATACCGTTTTCTCTATTTGCAGTGTTGTGTCCTTCGACTGTGTTCTATATGATAACTAGTATTCCTGTGTGCTTTGTTTCCATCATGGGTTTAGTGTTGTTGTTTCCGTCTTATATATATAGTTTCTGACATGCGTTAGCAATGATTTCACTTCATTTTAGGGATGTCAGATTCTGAGAATATAGAAGTGTAAAATTTTGTTCATGACACGAAGGTTTAATTTTTCTTGAAATAAAGTTATTTTAAAAGTAAAGTTACTCATGGTCTGACATTTTAGTAACACAAAAACAAATTATACGCCCATCATAACTAGTTCGTATTTACCACTAGTTGAACACTCCCCCTTTAAACACAAAGAAAATTGTATTCCATTCGGGCATTTTCTTGCATTATTTATTCTCGTGGTAGGCTTAGTGTTGTTGTTTCCTACTTAGTTTCGGACATGATTTTGCCATCATTTTAGTGAATTCGGGGATCGGAGATTCTCTGCATATGGAAGTGTACAACATTGTTCATGACATGAATGTTTAATTCTTCTATAGAAATAACATTATTTTGAAATTATCATTACCCATGTCCATGATGTGAGATTTTGGTATAACACAAAAACAAATTATTCGCACCTAATCATAACAAGTTCTTATTGCCGCAAGATGGATACCATTTAAAAAAGAAACAGACGGTAAAAAGATAGAAAAACTCGCAGACAAATTGCAAATTATATAAACTGAAAGTTAATTTTATAAAACAACTATGTATTCTCGGCTCAAGATGTAAAAATAATATACCTATTACATTTTAATTTGCAAAAAAAAAAGAGCTAAAGATTGTCGAAGATTACAAATATTTATTGTCTGTCCTCCAAAATAACGAAAAGTTTTGTGAAATTTAAGACAGGTAGATGGTTTGTTCTATGAGATAAATTGCTGACGGATATCAGTATCTTCTTCGATATCCTTTTTAGCAACATAAATATGTTCATTGCTCATTTTTTTTGTATAATAGAAATGTATATGTTTTCTGAACTTATGCAGACATCGAACCAGCCTTAATTACTGAAACTCTGACAGTTAATTGATCAACTCTTAATCCATTTTACTCCAGTGTAACAGTATCCCTAGCGTAATGTCAAGATGTTGATTACTTTTTGTCTTATACAAATCTCAATCATGTACAGCCATCATTGTTTTATATGAGTATGTAACTTCATGTCATAGTTGTGACAAGAGTGAAATTAAGTTTAAATGTCAAATGTCAATTGGCAAAGGTAAATAATAATTATGGTGGGATGTCTAATGGTAAATAATCTAATGCCTTGTCGAATCATACCTCCAGGGTATCGCTACATCAGCTGGTATAATACACAGTGTCACAGGGTAATTATAACCTTTGCTCCATGCTGAGTCCATCCTGGCCGTGACGCCTCGTCCATTCTCCCAAAGTGACACAACTAGATCGCCACTTCGGCTCCTACCATTATGACACCGACTAACCAAGGAGGTCAATTGTTCATGTACATCGATAATCTGATCTTCACAATCTCGTTGTTATGAGACAGACAAGTACTTGAATTAGTCATTACTCTGTACACACCTTAGTAAAAGAACGCGCTTGATTTACGACCAAAATAGGCATAACAACAAATTCATTTCTCTGTTACTTATTCCATCCCCACTAATAACAGTATGCAGCTTTCTATAACGGAGCGGTGGAGTGAACTTCCCGGCGCTGTCAGAGCTAAGGGATATCAGGACGCCGATTTGTTAGGAAGTACCGTTTTGTTCTGTCCTTGTCCTGTCCGGTCTTAGATTTTACCTGGGCCGTCAATGACGTTTTCCTCTGTACATTTGACTGGCATGCCCTCATATAGGTGAAATGCACCAGAACATAACGTTAAACACCAAGCAAACAATGAATCACACAAATGTTTAATGTCGTAATCAGGGGTATTTCGCATATATGTCGACGGATTGTCTACTTCTTACACTGTATTATACAACTGAACATGGTGGCCAAAATCATAAGAATATCTCAGAGAAAAACATTCCCGTGATCACAGTCCAGGGCATTCGTCAACTTGATATTTTCCTAAACTTAATACATTTCCCCATGGACATTTTCCACAGAGTCAGTTTAAAAATATATTTCTGAATAACATCGCAGGGTTTAGAATTTATGTATATATTTTTTGTTTCTGTATATAGAATTATACCTACTGATTTAATCATCCTCGACTATATTCAAAAATAAAAAGTCAGTGAATTATTTTATTTACTATATATAAGCTGAATAATATAAGTCAAAATTTAGAGATTTTTGTCTTGTTTTAAGCAAATAAAATTAACAAAATAACTTTAGATTTATCATGAGAGTACTTGGTTTAATTTAATTCTTTAAAACCATAAAAAAGCAAATTTTAACTCATAATCATTCAACTAATAGAGAGATTAAAATTAATCATTACCTATTTATATTTGTTTTAAGTCTCGGATGGTTAAATCAGTGATGCTAGCAATTCGTTGTTAATTCAATACTATTTGAAATCACTTATTCGATGGGGAAGTGTCTGCATGGTGGGGAACTTTGTTTGAAATTGTGGCTTTAGGGACGCTTTTGGTGGATGGATTTCGATTGGAAATAACCCTGAGAATTTTGCGACCAATTAAGGCACCCTTAATAATTTTAAAAAGTAGGTTAAGACAAACTTTAATATATTTTGATGCAAAGTTTCAATGTCCATTCCAACATCGTTCTCGGTGATTATCTAACTCCTGTGACGTGTTGTATAGACGCTTTGATACACATAGTAGCAGGACTTCAGAGCATATTGCGCATGTCTGATTTAAATTGCGATAATATTTTCTAAATACCTGATTAACACCTCTGTAAGGACTACATTCCAATTCCCACACATCTGTCAATACATACGTAATAAATTACCCACATTGATTTGCCATGTGACATGTGTCAACAAATATACATTCCACACACCACACATGCAGGTCAGAAAATCGGTTTTCATATTCTCTTAATAGGGGGTCAAATAGGTTTAAATACCGTATGGTTGGAGCTTGTTAAATTTTAAAAGGCGTGTTTTTATTGTCTACAATTTCGACACCCGGAAATCGTTTAGTGTTTGTGGCACAATATGTGACCACCCATATTGTGCAATAGACCAGCAACAAGAGAGTTTGTCGATAATCTTGACCAAGTTTCAATGTATGTTTGTTATCTGGATTAGGGTTGAATTGCTTGTATAGTAAAGCCTTGTCGATAAAACAGTGTCCTCGGTTTGTATTATTGTTTCGTATGAGCTACAGAACAGTTTGTAATCGTAATATGTACTGATATCCTACCGGTACCTATTAAACTGTTTAGATCTGCATTTTCACGATCACCAATTGTTGTTGACGTGTAGGTTTCGGTTGGTTCCACACACGTGGTATTTGAGTTACCTGATATATCAGGGTCAACTATAGGCTGAGGCTCCCAGACATGTGAACCTTCATTTAAACTTGGAAATTTCGCATCGTCTATTTGGTAAACTATGTTAGTATCCACGTAAATCTACATACACAACCTACCTGTAAATTTACAGCAATACTTGCTGGTACTTGCTGGTAAATTTACAGCAAGTGTTCAAACAGTGTGGGATTCGGAACAGAAATTAAATTTGAATGGGGCATGTAAACCATTTATAATGTAGGTTTATTCGCCCCATGTGTAGGATTCCTAGAGGCTCAAGGCTTATATCAATAAACTAAACACTCTCCCCCTCCTATTGATTGTCTTCATGGGACGTCTAAGTTATCACTACTAAACAGGAGCACAAGGGGATATTTTTAACTCCACTTGCATAATGTAAAGCCAACAAAAGCCCATGGTAAATGACACGTATACAATCCCACTCCACACCAAAGAGCATGATTACATGGCCGCCTTAAGGAAATAATCTGCACAGTAGGAATTCATGTTTGGCCCTGACTTCAAAATGAAAGCCACAAACGATTGAAACGTTTGTCCTACGTGATATCTAAATTGCTTCTTTCCATTACTACCGGTATGTCAAAGAGCGGGTACCCACAGGTGGGAAAAGGGATAAGATTTTACACGAGGGATAGGAGATTGTTATACAAGGTGATTATCCGATTACAGTGCTTGTATTTAACCGTTTGTCAAAATTGTTATTATCGACTTTGTTTTTGTAAGCTTATTAAAACAACGCTAGCTGGAGGCATCTATAATACTTATTACTATATTTACGTGTTGGTAAACAGGTTGAAAAGGTAAAATGTATCTATATAATATATCCTAGTGAAGTGCATACAAAATTGAATTCAATACTCGAACGTTTTTTGATTGCCTACAGTTTTCTTTCGAAATGCAGTACTTTATGGTTGTAACACTCCGGACAGGCATCCTATTTTTTTTTAAACTCGCGTTGCTACTTAATAAAGATAAAACAATCCTTGTTTTCATATTAATTTGATAAATTAATTGAACCCTGATTATTGGCGTGTAAAACAAGTTATAAATATAACGTGACAAACGGTTTGGATAATAATTGTTGCTTTCAGCGACTATCTGTGTTCTGTGAAATAAAACATATATACACTCGTTTTATGTTTTGATTGACTTCATCTGCATCTATATCAAAACTGTGTGAGTATATAAAAGACAAATATAATCTGTTTAATTCTTTACAATTTTGATATGTTATCTTAAATGTAATTTATTTATCCTTTTGTTAAAAGTGGAGAAAACATAAAATGTACTTATATATATGAAATATTATTCCGTTCACATCTAAATATTTGACAAATAAAGGCAAAATTTGTCCAGTAATATTTTAGAAAATCGCAATTTTATTTTTGGGCAAATCTGGCTACGGTTCATATGACCTGATAATGCATGTAGCCTGTACACGAAACTTGTTTTAAAAATACTTCATCACATTGGTAGCGAAATCTTTACCGTGGAAGTCATCTACTTTCGCTAGATTTACATTGACTAAAATTGCAGAGTTTGATCTGCTCTAAGTGCCCCTAATTGAATAATTACTCCTATTTAACATTTAAATTGCCATGCAATTTTTTAATAATATTTTCGGGTTTGTTCTGAGACTTATGGGGATAACAATAGCTGACATCTACATGTACAGCTAGTGAGTTTTACAGGCAAAATCCATGTATACATGTATCTCCTCGTGAACTTGGTTCATGCGGAGCAATAACGTTGACCTCACCGACCTTTCCCTGGCTGTTTATCCCTTTTTTCGTTTTGTATGTAGTTTGAAACTCAACTAAATATTTGAGAACTGTTTTATGTATTAAAAACTCAATCTTTGACTCAAATTAAAAAACATCAAAATTATTCCAGGAGCTTTTCGAATTCGGCCGCCATCTTGCTTCTCTCGTTGACATGCAATTTCACTTTTCAAGCGTCCCACTGGGCGAGTTTTCACTTATAAATGTCTCAAAAAGTTCAGTTGTACCAAACAAAATTGTAAATTACTAAACTGGACAAGTAAATGCTGATGAATGAAAAAATTAGAAATTACACATTTTGATTTAACACTCCTCTGTATCCTTAAATACGGATACAAAGTAGACTATATATGATACAGAACTCTGCATCTAGCCGACATCAAGATAAACCTATCATCTACAAGATGACAGTATCATATATTTACATAATTTATGTTACAGACAATTACAGCCCTTTATAAGCAGCAATTAAGAAGATACTCCCATTTAACTCTGGGTTAAATTGGCAATTTTTAAACTGATATTTCTCATGTTTTTACTTCTCTGACTTTCCAAGTTGCGTTATTGACATCTGAGCATTATTGTTGGCTGATAACAGCAAAGAAATCACAAATTTACATTTACATACCGTTTAAGGAGATCGTTATTCTACAAATGGTGGCGTCCACAGCATTATAAGAAGCTGTCATATTGGATTATCGTACATACATAACTTAGGTATAGTATAAACCAAAAACATCCAAATGGCACTATCTATATAGATAAAGACACCATTGTACTTCTTGTTTTCTTCTCTGTTAGGTTGTTCAATCTTCGTGGAATAGAATATGTATATATTTACTTAGTTATCTCCAATACAAAACTGTTCTATATGAATAATTGTTCGTGTTTGTTTGTGATTTTCGATGAAATCGCTTGCATTTTATTTAACATTATTTATATATAAATTTTTAGCAGATTATCAGATTGTTTAACTACACGAGTATGCGTTTCTTCTGACTCTTTAGAACCACGTTCAGGTCTGTTTCGTAGCCAGTTCAGCAATAAAAGCGTTTCTACGTATATTACAATTTATAAAAAATTTATTAACACAGTCATGGTTTAAATTGATGATAATAGCTCTGTGGGTAAAACAATTGCATGTGTTATAGCTCTTCTTGTGTGTGTATAATAATTGTAGTCGTATATAGTTATTCTAATAAGGAGGGAATTCCAATTCCAGCTCATAACACATTTACTGGTACATCCATGCGTTTAAACTGACAATTATAACTCTGTGATTATCACCACTTTTGTAAAACAATTGCATGTTTTCCAGCTCTTTTGGGGGGTCGTGCAATTATAGTAGTATGTTCATTCTATTAACGGTGAAATTCCAATTTATGCCACATTTATTAGCACAGCATTTAGGTTCTATAACAGACAGTTTAACCGATGTTATTATCACTTCATCTTCGATTTGGTATAAATATGTGACGCACGGTTGTAGGTTTTAATTTGATCAAACGAACGTGAAATTTACAGCATAAGTGTTTCCATCTGCTGGATGCCACTTGCCATGTATTTGAGGTAAGAATTTGCCGCCTCCGTTGAGTCATTTCACTCAAACAAACAGCTGCATGTATTATGATGGGCTTAATATTTTGAAGGGTTAATTTTGTCGCAGGCATATCAAAAAAGGTTACTTATTAACTTACGGCCACTTCCCTGAGCCAGTCCAACTTGTCGCATGAATTGTTTTTTAGTTTTATAAAGCCGTTATATTTCATTTGATCACGGTGTAAATTACACAACTTACATTCTAATGGCTCTGTGGGAACTAACCGCCGAGAGTTACATTATCCTGCATTATAGCACGCAAAGGTGTCTAATAGGCAACTTCAAACAGTTACCGACAAACATTAGATGAATTGAATTGGAATAATTATATATGATATAGTTGCCTTTTAAACCTCATGAAATAATTGCTTAATCGTATAGGGTGGCGGGAGGGGAGAATACAAGGACGTACTTGTCGCCACTTGTTCACGCTGATCCTTGTCCATCCACCAGGTAAAAAAGAGTGTGTCTTTACATGACCACAGTTTGTTTTATAATTATATAAATTGTATTTATACCAAACTGTACGCAGTAAGCTACAAGGCTTGTGTCGCGTATATTTAGTTCATGAAATATTATGTGAATAAGAAATGATTATCCTGAAAACGTTTTCAGCAGTCAGCACTAACGATTAAGTAATTACTTAGAATATATTACAATCAAGCACATGTAGCCTACACAAACAATGCATTATAATTAATCATGAATTAGATCAAAATAACAATAAATGATTTTAGACACTGGTGGTCCATCGCTCACAACCAGCAAGTGGTCAGTCCGCGAGAGTAATTTTAAATAAATTTTTTAGATGATTAAATGAATTTACATGCTGCAATTACAATGTCACTATCTTGGGTATTAGAAATTTCAGCCGAACCATAGAGCAATAGTGCCGTAGTTATATCTTCCGTAAAGCCGCAATTACGTATTTCTTCAAATAGTTTGTCTGGATGTAATATATTTAGGGAAGAAATGGTCCGCGTTTAACAAAACAAAACAACAGATATACCCATGGCAATCAACTTATAAATCATCATTAAGCGCACTGCAGCCATTCCTAATACAGCACTGTTAACCCGATCACCGATATACTACCATTTGGAGGGATTTTTACCCTTATTATACTTAATATCTTAGTTATGAATTCAGTTGGGTCAGAAAGATGTTTATATTATTTGGCTAATGCATTTCAGTCACGTATTGAGGCAAGAAAAAGATTTACTAAATGACGCGGTTCTGCAGAAAAAGTTGTAAAGTTATTTTTGGATCGCTTAGAGTAAAGATTCCGTATATTAACTAGAGTGGGTAATTTATTGTGTAATGAAATGTTGCCCTAATCGTTGATAATTTTATAAAATGCTATTAAACGATGTATTTTTCGGCGTTGAGAAAGAGTTCGGAAGCCTGACTCTTCATAAAGTAAAATTGTTGCGACACTTTTGGTTAAACATGTGATTATTCTTAGAGGAGTTAGAATGCTTATGTCGTTAATTTGTTGATCTGTTAAATTGTCCCACACTATGTCGGCGTAGCCTACTCAAGAGAAGGCCTAAAAACCTTGATGCATGATTTCAAGGCATTTCCTGCTAAGGCGTTATTTCAGTCAGCGTATAGAAGAGATAGCTTTGAATTAGCCTTTGATATATTTTTTTATAAATGCAGGGAAAGAAAATGTGACATGCCTCCATCGTATTTTTGTAAATGCTTAGAAAAAAAAATGTGGCATGCCTACACTTCGATATGAGACGCGCCATCTATCTGCCCAAGACGAAAGTTCATATAAATCAGTGTTAACAGAGTTTACTATTTCAGGACTTTAAAAGAGTGTCTGACACAATATAAAGAAACGTACCATCTGCACCAAGGCGGATATTATTAACTTTGTTCAAAGGCAAGTCACAGTCTGATTAAAATCAGATCCACATTAGCTCCCCGGTATTTTATTGTCGCGATGTAGGTCTGAGGACAAACT
>JAVFBY010060235.1:0-12654 GCA_034781015.1 Tonicella lineata
CTTATTAGAAATAGTTCAATTTAAGATTATAATTTAGTTTTCCTATGAGTATATTGTGGCTGTTGAACAGGTGTTAAAAGTTCAAGGGATTATCTGGGGTTAATGCTCCCCCGCTGACGAACTGATTAACTGTTACAATATGCCTTAAACTTTAATTGGCACATTCTACATTTTGAAAGCCTTTTTCTCGAAAACCGTTTATCGTAGAAAAACATCAATTTTATTGCGTTGTAAAAAAAAAAGAGCACAGGATGTGCTTTAAAACGGTGCCTCAGATTTTATAAGTTCGTCTCTTGACGAGGAACAAAACAATATTATACTAGTCACTGAGACTAGGTTACATACTGTGATGTTAGTGATGACGAATTTTCCATCAATGGCTTTTATGTACTAAGGCTCTGGGAACGTGAGTAGTATATATAGAGCATTTCACCGCATATACGCTATTATATAATACGTACCTCACAACGTTGATATGTAATAAAGTACGAGTCTCGTAACTCACAGCGTATATATGGAATAGAGTCTTGACAGCGTTAATATATAGAAGAGTCCTGACAGTGTTAATATGTAGTAATGGATATTGCAGCGTGAACAGGCCTTATCACGTTAAATCTCACAGCGGGAGACGGCGTACCCACAGGCGGCTTCCTACAGCTTAACAAAGCTATTTGAACGAACAAATAAAACACAATTGACTTCATAGACCACACATACCATGGACAATAAATACGGACGATGGTCCTGAACATTTTGTTACACGTGTCCCTTGTGATAATGAAAATATTAACAGAAAGTAAAACAAACATGAAAAAGCACCTTCTAGGACTACAAAGTAAGTTGACTAGGCAAAAGTTATGGTTGACCCACAACGTTATTACTTTATAGCTCTCCACAGCGTTAATATATAATAACTCTTCACAGCGTTAATATGTAGTTATTTATACCCCAGCGTTAACATGCACTTCTGTGTGTCGTGTGCTCAGTGAATGGAGAACTTCTGGTGGTTGTAGATCACAAGAGGCCATAACATTTTGCCGTAGTAAAGGCCACAGCGTTAATATGTATTAGAGTCCTGACAGCGTTAATATATAGTAATTCATGTACCAGTGTTAACATGTAGTACTATGTGTCGCCTGTTAAGTGAATCGAAAATTTCCGATGGTTAAACTGATCTATATCACGTTAGGTCATAGCGCTATGGTGTAGTAAAGGTCACGGCTGAAGTCCGCACTGTGTTAATTTGTAAAAAAAGTTCACGCAGCATTAATAATTTATGCTGTAATTATTATCACAACGTGCAGCTGTGGTATTGGGCGTCAGGGTGTGTGTGGTACAGATGGTGTATCTTGAGTTGCACTGTAGTCGTGATGACGTCATGCTGTACTGATTTTGTCACGTGCTGAGCTGGCAGTAAGGTGCCGAGGTTATAAAAACCTGAATATACTCAAGGCAGACTCTGTGCTCAGATTTTTGAGATCATACTTCCTTGAGTTGTGCTTCAAATATGTGGTTATTAAACGTCTTGAGTACGTACTCACAGGAGAAAAAAATCAATGCAAATTCTAACATCTTGATGACGATCTTGTGGAGCTCTTCTGGCAATAGAGGTACAAAAGCTTTATGCTGATTTCGTCGACTGCTTTGAGGAAATTTTGTTTGTCATGGTTCAAATGTTTGACTGAAGATTAAGTATTGGTTTTGAAAATAGAAACGAAAGAGGTATGTAAAATGCATTTAAAACTACTAAAGGACTTGAGTAGTCTTGAGCAAGGTCTGAACCTTGTTCAGGATTTTGTTCTCCTAAGCATAGGAAGGGGTTTTCAACTGTTTTATAACCAACACTTTGAGTACGGTCGCTAGAGTAGACTCCCAGTAGACTCAGTGACTTTTAAAACCTCGGCCCCTGGTGACGTCATGGTGCTTCATTGGAAGTGTGGTGATCCAAGACTCCATTTTGTATACAGATTGTTGTTATGGAATGATGACGGTTCGTTTCTGTTGTGTGGCGTTTATATACTGTTACATACATGCGGGTGGTTGGGCGGGAGCTTCCTGATGCCCCAGTGTTGTCTGAGCTAAGGGACATCTGGAAGTCTTTTTTTTTTCTTGTTCTCTCTTGTCCCTGTTCTGTCTGGTCTTTTTTGTTGCCAGTGACGTCAAGGGTGGTTTCCTCCACCCATTGGACTGGCACGCCGTCATATAGGGGAAATACCCCTGAGCATGACGTTAGACCCCAATCAAACAAAACAAACCTAGCATACCTCTCGAGCTCAGGCACTAAGTGAAGGCTGAGATGACCGTAGATTAAGAAAAATTAAACTTGCTGTATTACAGAGTGGTGCTTTAAAAGAGACTTGGGCGCCCAAAATAATGTATATTTTGCATTATTATAGAATTACCTGAGCTATACTTATTTTTTCTCACGAAGCAGAAGTATGAAGCTTTTCGTTAATTCCACCACACTTTTCTAGGCTAAGTAGAAGTTTAGAAGTAACCAAAAGTATTACATTTAAATATGCTTTCAGAATAGTAAAATGAAGGGGCGGCAACCCCCGTATAACACGGCGTTGATAGACATTCGTACCTTAGCATTAAGAAGGCTTGTGAGCTTGAAAGGCGAAATTCCGCTTTGATTCTCGCAAATGATTGGTATCTATTTAAATCTGACCCCTTAGCGATGTTCTTTGGTCATCATTACCTGTCGCTGAAACGTGATACAGCAAGAGCCTTTTAAATCGAGTGACGAAAAATGGGACTCCAATAATATCGGTCGGCACGCCCCCTTTACGTTGAGTTCGATCTTTACCACGATTTCTCTTTGCTCGTACAAACTAAGTACTCAAAGAAAAAATTTCATTTCGACGGAAGTGTTTTAATTTATGGACAAACGTTATAAATACGTAAACTCATAGCATTCTGAATTTGTTGATAAAATTACATTTTGGGCGCCCATGTATCTTGAAAGCGCTTCGTCTATGAAGTAGTAGTGTTAGGCTATTATCTAAAATAACACTTTTTGACGCCTAGTGAGGGAGTACATTCAACGTTATAAAGTATAAAATTGTTCACAATGACAACAGAATAGACCAGATTAACAGAGAGGGAATTCAATTCACAATGACAAGAGAATAGACCAGATTTACAGAGCCGGGGAATTCAATTCACACCCCGTCGTCATATAGGTGAAATACACCTGAGTACGACGTTAATCACCAATCAAACAAATCAATCAATCCACACCAGTGTCAATACGTTACTGGTGCTGGATGATTTTATGGCCGAAGCCGATGAGCGCCTCGCGGCCACCGAAACGTAAGTGTCATGTACATAATGCAAAATTTATTTCATTCAGGGAAAGGACATCGCACCTCGCATCAGTTTAAACGGCCAATACTTCCTGGTGTTTAAAATAGCAGAGACGAACTTCCTGGTGTTTAAAATAGCAGAGACGCGTCGCAAATCGCCCACATCGCCAAACCGATTTACCCCGGACACACCAACATTGTACGCGAGAGTTTTGTAGACGCTACCCGAAAACCCCACGGGCATTTGCTCTTTGACTTGAAGCAAACGACGCCGGATCATCTCCGTGTGCGCGCGGGCGTCGTGCACGGAGATATCCAGTACGTCTTCAAGCGGAAAGTATCAAAACCTCAGGTTCTCAGTTCTCAGGTACAACAACACCCATCCCCCCGGCCACACCAACTTTGTTCGCGAGAGTTTTGCAGGCGCAAGTCGGAAACCCCACGGGTATTTGCTTTTTGACTTGAAGCAAACTACGCCGGACCATCTCCGTTTGCGCACGGACGTCGTGCACGGAGGTATCCAGTACGCCTACACTTGGAAAGTATCAAAACCCTCCCCTTACACCACCCACACCAGTCGTCGTGAGAGCACCGTATGTACCATGTCAGCTCCAGTAAAGAGGCATCTCCCTTTGCAACGCCTGCAGGGCGAAAGCACACCCTGAAGTATATCGAGCGAGCGTACGTGGTAGCGATAACCCGCTCATGACCTGCCTGTATACACCGGGCAAGCCAATTTCGAGCATTGTATGTCCCTAGAGAATGGGTTCCGAATAAGGCATGGTGTGGTTACCTCTGAGCCCGCCCAGCAGTCTCAGCTGAACACACCAGCTTCCACGTCCCCATCACCAGGCACACCGGAGTCCACACAGCACCCTCGGTGGCGTCCCCAGTGGTCTCCCTCGCCCACGCGGCGACCCGCGTTTTCGCCCCTAACCCTGTACCGCGTCTCTGCGCCGGCGCCACAGACCGCGCCCGCACCGTCCTGCACAGCACCTCGCACAGTAGAGCCCCTCACGGCGCTCGCCTTAACGATAAACTGGTGAGTGCATCCACCAGTATGTACCTGTATCGCGCTTACATGGAGACCTTGCTCTCCTACGGGACAGAAGCTAAACGCTCTAAATTGACGGCAGCCCTCTGGTTGAAAGACACGGCGGGAAAATTCAACACAGACACTGCCGAGAACCATGGGTTTAAGACCGCCTGGTTCATACCAAACAAAGTAAATCGGTGGTCATGCTTGGTCGTCTGCATAAGGACATCGGGTTTCAAGACGGCTATCTGCTCAACCACGTGACGCTGAAATTACGCCTGACGTACGCTAAAGACACCTTCTTCTTGCTCAGGAATCAATAACAGTCTACTTTTAAAGTGGTGCTCCAAGATGTACACGCCCACGTGCGTATAGTACAGGTCAGTACAGCCATTCAAATTGCGCATGACAAGGCCTTGGAAAAAGCCTCCGCGAAATACTCGATTCCACGCGTCCTTACCAAGTATTATCGAAACAGCTCATTCTTTGCATGGTCGACAACACGGCATTTTACGGTACGTTTGTTGAACTACCTCGCCCTGCACATGAACGGACGCCAAATCCCGTCACAACCACTGACCCCAGCGTTCAACAAGGACATTTATGTACGGTCGTACTTCAACCTGTATAACAACAGTGTGGAGAAAGCCTACTGCGACGAAGGAAACAATTTTACTCGCGACGACTTTCAACTCGGCCACGCGCTGTTCTGTTTGGACCTGTCGCCGAATCTACACAGCGACGATGAACTTAACCCGATTCAAAAAGGGGACCTTCGGCTGGAAATTAAAGTCCAAAACAACGCTCCAGAAGACCATCAATTTCATTTGCTATGTGGAATTTGACAACGTGATTGAAGTGGACCGAAACCGGCAGATCCTCTGCGACTTTGTACGTTACCGACATCATGCATACCACACAACCACTGCGTGTGCTAGCCGAGACACCCTGGACATCGTGGGTGTTCAAAGGGGTATTTGCCTGTAATCCTAGACCACCCCGCACTCATCCACCTGTTGGACCCGTATTTTTTTAACACTGATCCGTGTGATCGACCATGGGCACATTGGATCGCTGTGCTTTTCGAACAGGGTGGTCAGGTCGAATATTTTGACTCGTACGGTCTTCCACCCATCACAGTTGTTGAACGACACGACCCTAATCTGGGCTTGGGATACGCAGCCGTTTCAAAGCCCCATGGCCGCGGTATGCGTCCAATATTGTCTGTACGCCTTACATCGAGCTCAAGGTATAGCTCGGATCGTATCTTGGTTTGAGGGCCCACCGCTCGAGAACGATGTCTAGCCCTATGATCTAAGGTCAGCATTTCCTGGTTGATGCCCCGTTTTGGAACACAGAACTGAACCGACACCGTCACCGCCTGTACATAGACTGCCTATAGACTGTTTTCCGTTCGTTTTTTTATATTGTGCACTGTTGTAACTCATTAAAACAACAAAAAGAGTACTCACCAAAACAAGCATGTTGTGTGTATGTGTCTGTTCTAGGATGGGTATGGGTGGTGTAGGGTTTGGTGTACAGTTAAGAAAATAGCAAAGTGCAAATTTTGGAAATTACCTTTTCCGCAGGAATTGAAACAATCATGGCGGTGGTAAATTGGTTGGCTGGGTACGTCGCCGGTGGGGGTGGTAGGGGTATAGGTCGGTCAGGCTAGTGATCTGGTTCGGTTGGGTGGAGTTCTGGGAGAGGTCGTCTGGCAGTGGGTTGTGGTGGTCAGGGGGGAGGATATGAGATTGGTCGGTGGTAAACGTGACAGGTTGAGTGTAACGGACTGGTTCGTGTGTTGTTGACTGGTTGGTGGTAATGGCTATAGTGACCTAACCGCTATCATATATCATGAGGTCGGTTATTTTTTATGTAAACACCACAGTGATGACTTGCTCGACCATCCACTTCTTATGTGGACGTTGAAGCCGACTCAAGGTCAGGGTTGTGGTCGATATAGCCAGGGCGGTCTTAGAAAAGCGCTATCAGTGTGGCCTGGTGTTTGATTGAGTACGGAGGAATCAGGCGTTGATGCTGGAATTAAATACCGCACTTGGTTGGTTTTCCGGTGTCGTAGGATAATGCCGTAGGTGAAGTTTAATTGAAAGGCGGCTATTTGATCGTCATAGATGGTGCCACACAGCCGTCAAACGCCAATTATACTGATCCTGAACCTGACAGCTGCGGTGAAAGTGTTGACGGATCGCCCCGCAGTGCTGTCGGTACAGGTCAGCAACGTCTGCTGGTTCGGGAATCACGTCCACTGGTTCCACTCCAGTGCCCTTCACGAGCATAGGGAAGTGGCCGGTTTTGATTTAGGTTGCGATGGTGGCGGTGGTCATTGAGGTGGCGTTGTTGGTCTTTGGGGGTGTAACCAAATGCACACGTCTACGTTTAGCTGCAATCTCAGACCTCTCCTGGGTATGTCCATGTATGAGGTCAGTGCCGTTTCAGGTGCGAGGCCTGCTTGGATTGGTAGCCACAGTCCTCGCAAGTGTACAGGATCACATTCAGATGGTACCTCTCCCTTCGGAGTCTGTGTGAAGACTAGAAGACGTCTCGAATTGAAACATGGTAAGTTTTTTTCTCCGAATGGGAAGGAGGAAGGAGAAGCCGGTGGGTATTTCCGAATTGGTAGCTTTGTAAGAGTCTAAACTAAGTGCACAGGTCGTATTCGATCGTCTTGTTTTATTACCAAAACACGGACGTGAACGAAATCACGATGACACAATCACTGATCGATCACACAGCTGTTCGAGTTTCGAGCAATGTTATACCGTATAACGTTGATATGTACTCTCTCACTAGGAATCAACAAGTGCTATGTTGCGTAATAGACCAACACTGCATAGACGTAGCGCTTTGAAAGCACCACTCTGTCATATAGCAAGTGGTATTCTTTCTAAATCCACGATCATCGTAGCCTTTACATAGTGTCTGAGCTCGAGGTGTGTCGCTGGGTAAACAAAATTCTGGTTGTAATAAACAAATCGGCTAGAATCATCTAGGAAGCAGACGTAATTTTACTCTGTTAAAAAGAAACGCATAGGTACAAGAAAATGTTGACTTTTTTAAAATATCGTTTCTTGTGTACAATCGCCATGGATGATTATGTTTCTCAATGCTTCTGGAATGAGACAACATGGCTAACTACACTGAAAAAAATAACACACGTTATGACGCTGATGAATTTCATGTTGACATATTCAGATTTTGACGAATGCAAATGAAACTTGGGGAAAATACTGGGGTGGTGATGGGTATTTAAAGCTGCAATTCTGGCAAGGATGTGCCTTTCCCATTTCACTGTACACGAGTTACAACATGACGAGACTTAACGCTGCGAATCGAAACATTGCGATTGGCCACCTCCAGTTAGGTGAATCGCAGTCGGAAGTCGCACCGCACATGAGCGTCAGACAGAGCACTATTTCACGTGTTTGAAACAGGTTTCAGTGATTCCAATCTGTAGAAGACCGGCCCCGAAGTGGAAGACCTCGCATAATGACTGCAGCAAAAGATTGCTACATCCGGGTCCATCACTTGCATAACCGAATTACCACAACAACCAACACAGCTGGGCATCTACCTGGTTTAAGACGGGTGTTTGCACAAACCAATTGTAACCGACTTCGAGAAGCTGGTTTACGAGCCAGCAGACCATACGTTGGCCCCGTTCTGCAACGCCAACATGGACGTTTACGAGTTCGCTGGTGCACGAAAGTACAGGGCTGAAACTTGAAAAACTGGCTGCGAGTATGGTTCAGCAACGAGTCACGTTTCCTTTTACAGAGACACGATGCACATTAAAACGGGCGTTGCGGTCGACACAGCGGACTTTGCCGACGCCATAAGGGGCGTTGCGTGCTGGTAATTAGAGGGATGGGAGATGGCATGGTTGTGGGTGTCATAACCGGCGGCGGGCGTCGTAACGGACGTTGCAGGCGTCATAACGGGCGTCATAATGGGAATTAAGGGCGTCATAGCTGCATTACGGGCGTCATAACGGGCGGTGGGCGTCTTAACGGGCGGTGGGCGTCATAACGGGCGGCGGGCGTTGAGAACGTTCATGTCATTTTAAGATGACATTATCGATGCAGGGTGGGGATGAGCCTGACAAAGTACAAAACACTCACAAAGCCAACGTACCAGCTATACGAAAAGCCATCCTAAATGCATATATATAACAGCAAATCAAAAGCATCGCATTCAAACAAGACCCCATACATCGACAAATTATGCAAACCAAACGTAATTTTGAAGAGGTCTTTGATTCCACTAGACGAAGCGCTGCGCAACGCTGTACGGATGAGGAAAGATCTGTTTGATAAAGTTTGACCCTCAGAATACCCCTTGAAGGCAAGCAATTCATCACAAGAAGTGTGAATATAACCAACCTGGAAGTCAATTAATACGCTACGTGTTATTATGTAAGGACAGCTTTGGGTGACTCCCCGACTCATTGTTGTTCGAATTGACGGAGAAAATAAAATTTAAGTCCACGATTTTTTTTCTTTGGTTATTTTCTATATAATGACGGGCGTTACGGGCATCATAACGGGCGGCGGGGGTCATAATGTGCGTTACGATCGTCATAAAGTGCGTTGCGGGCGTCATAAGGGGCGTTGCGGGCGTCTCAAGTGGCGTTGCGGGCGTCATAACGGGCGTTACGGTCAAATTTAATACATATGCACGCTGTGAGGTATGAGAGTCGTACTTTATTATATATTCACGGTGTGAGGTATGCCGTGAGAAACGTGATTCTTGGTCTACGGACAATGCTGTATGGATCGACGCTTAACACCATGCCAGATTCTAGACAGACACTCCCTTTTAAAGGCGCTCGGCCGACTAAAACCGTTTGAAACCGGCTGGAACAGGTTGCTGGCTCGTTTTGGTTCCATTTTAGAACGTTTTATGTAAATGGCGGAATGTTTGTGGCCAAAAAGACAAGGTGTTTCGAAAAAAATAAATTAAAAAAATATTTATAAATTTTAAAAAATTATAAAAAAAAAATCAACACCAAAACCTTACATCACAGCCTTATGTACTATAACATGAAGGCACAATGCCATGTTATTTGCATGAATACGTTGTGCTGAGGCGCGCATTTGTACAGCATGGTGCACCACAGGCTCATAGATACAAATCTCGTGAAGAACCGTACTTTTGTGGTGCGTGTGGAGCTAATACTTAATTACGTGGTGCGCGTGGAGTGCGTATCTCTACAAGCTGGTGTGCGCGGAGTGCGTGCGGAGCTAATACTTGATAGCGTCGTGGGCTCTCGTGTGCGAGGAGCTATACCTACAAGCAGGGTGCGCGAGGAGCGTGAAGAGCGAATACTTGATTACGTGTTGCGGGATCGGATTGATGAGCTATCTCCACAACCCAGGGTTATTACATAAAAGGCCAACCCGTCATTTCACTCCAAATATACTACTTTCATGTATCCTGATTTTTCATTTAACTAGCTGATCAAAATTAATGAAAAGTCAAGCGTCTGAGTCACTCGGACTAGTTCAAGCCATGCTCTACCGCAGCACCAACATAGGGGCATCGTAGCGAAGAATTGGCTTGCCGTACTACTGAGAACGAATAAGCCAGAATGATGCCGCCACGATATACCACGACAACGTTACTGATCTCACATGAAGCTGTTGCGCTGGGCCACCATTATTTTCTCACAGCTTCTGATGAGCAATATTTTTTTAACATTTCAAAAACTTCTTGCTTCTCCACTGATAAATCATGCTTACGGTGTTCTGTCATTACGACGTGGTTGTGAATTTGAATAATTGAAAACTATCGAAGTAAACACCATATATGCAGAGAAAGGGGCATTTGAAGGCTGCCAATCTTTAAAATATTAAAGATACATATGCTCTCAAAATTTGCTTTTTCAGTAAATTCAGATAGCAACGATTTTAAGTGGTATCAAAGTTAGTTCAAAAACTCAAAAATTTTGCTATAGAACAGCCCATTTCTTTAAACTTTTTATTTATTATTTTTTTGCCGTAAAGTGGCAAGGTCGTTATGCAAAGGCAAGTCACTCTGATGGCGTAATGTAATTCACTTTTACTTCATGTAATATTATACAATTGACCATTCTTTGTCGTAAAATAACAACGTCATTTGCCAAAGGGAAGTCACTCTAATGTCGTAATGTCATAACTCTAAAGGCCCATATTTATATCAGACTGTACATAACAAAAGGTCCCGTATTGAAATAGAATAGAACAATATACATGTCACAAAGCTGTGTGTTTAAAACATTCTGTAGTCTTTTTGGTATTTTGTGAAATGTTTTAATTACGATATTGAGTTTGCAAAGTATAATGATGGCCTCTTGCATCCCTCTTTCATGACATGTGGTCTTCAAATCAAACATTACATTATTCCTGTTTTAAAAACTGCTATAACTATTACATAAATGTGTGAAGACAACTATCGTTTCCTTGTCTGTTCGATTTTTGTAGTGCTGATATAAAGGTTGTGGGCTACAGTCAGCTGTTTCACATATAATACCGTACCGGTACTCATTATTGTTAGGTTGTTTTGGTTCTAGCATATCCTAAACTGACATAGATCTTTGTCGAGATTCATACGGTTTACCGATGGGTTTTATATTTTTCTGATTTGCTCAACTATGTCTGCTTTTTGTTTGTACTAGCTATAACTCACAACTTTCTTATCCGTTTCTTAATGTTTTTTTTATTCTCTTTTTTTTTTAACTTCATACAACTATTTAAATAATAACTACGAATTTAAAACCATCTTTCGACACGTTATTTATCATGTCATACTTTCTCAAAAGTTCAAAGTCACTCGGTTCCACGATGAATTATGACAAAGCCGTGATTAAAAATTGACAACGATAAATCATATATATAAATCGCTATTTTGGGGCTTGTAGATGCGAATACGTATCTTGTTGAGCTAAAGTCATTTCCACGGGGGCTGGGGTAGCATAGTTCTGGGATCAAATTCAGATTTTATTCGGACATTGCTGTTTGGGGTTAGCTGTTCAGCTAGTCTAATTGAAATCAGATCTACATTAGCTCCCCGGTATTTAATTGTCGTGATGTAGGTCTGAGGACAACCCCCCCCCCAAATGATGTCCATTGGTCGACCAATCAGAGGGACGCCTACCAATCTAAGGTGGGTGAATATAGGGGATTCTTCTGGGACTGCCCTAGAGCTTAAAAGCGTCTATGTTTACCACAGCTTATGCTATCTGATTTTTCATTGGACAATTTAAACGGTGACCTTTCTTGAACCCTACACTAATTGAGGTCATTGAACACTGTTTACTATATGGTATGTACTCAGATCTACATTGCGACAATACAATACCGGGGGAGCTAATATAGATATGATTTTAATCAGATTGAGGGGGAGAGCACCCACGTTAACCATCATGATGTTGCGCCGTCTACATCAGCTTAAGAAGTGCCTGTAGATCTCCGAATTTCTCATAACAAAAGGGTTAAGAAGAACGCTCAACATGGGTTACACAGCCAATTAGTTCAAACTCTAAAATCCATTGGGCATAGGCCTTCGGAAAGAGAGAACGACAATGCATATTTATTCGGAAAGTATGTTGCCAGTGAACTTGTAAAAGTCCCTGATCTCCTGAAACAACAAGAACTTTAACTCAAGATACAACTAATTTTCGATTTTCAATTTAATAATTAATCAGGCTTCACAAAATTATAATTATTTATGATTTTTTACGTCAAAAGTTTATAAACTCTACTTTCACAACTTCGCTGGCAACATACTTGGAGAATATTACACAGTGAAGATTGAATACTCTAAATATTGCTTAAGTACAAGTCTTGCCGGATGGAAAATCAAACTCAAGTCTCGGTGGTTGATCGTAATTCGAATTACGAACTGCGATTCGGTTGATCATTCGTTATTCAAATACGAGCTCGTGTCTGGTTCTGTATTCGTTCATCTAAAACAAATTCTGGTCTGGTGCGCGAAATAAAACGAAAACTGGTCGTTCTTCAGTCCGCCAGCCATGTGTAATCTTTAAAATAATATTACATATAAGGTAGCTAACCAAAAATGAACGGTTAAATAAGATCGGTTAACTGACAATAAATAGCGTTATCATTATAATGATCATTTTTTAAATATAAGCTTTAGTCCATCGAGACCAGAAAGTATCCATCACTATAGCTAGTGAGCCGCTTGTACCGATTTTTCGGCTCTATATCAGTGTGTATGTAGTTAGAAACTTAACAAAGTATGTTTAAACTTCTTTATATATTTAAAGGCACACTAACCGGTATTCGT
>JAVFBY010060346.1:0-12652 GCA_034781015.1 Tonicella lineata
GTAGACTGCTACAACAACAACACATACTATAACTGCCTGCTGTATTTTGTAGTGAACGTCTCAAAATACAAACTTAACCTTTGATTTTAAAGAAAAATAGGAAGTCAAAACTTTCAGTTTATGGGGAAAATGGAAAGTTCATAACTTGTTCTGTCTGGGAAAAATACAGAAACTCGCCGATTTCCCTTTTATAAATAGTTTTAGCCTATTTAGCGGTTAATGGGTCTTTAAAGAAGACACACTGTCCCGTCTTTTGTCAAACATTGTGTCTATTTGTGCGCATGAGCTTTAAATCCCTGACAGATTTTTTAATTTGTGCGACCAAACTTGTTATGGTTGAATTCATAATACACAGGCAATTATGACAATTATATAGCTACAATTCAGTCGCCACTTTCGTGATATTTGCAATAATGCTCAATTTAAACATTGATTTATAGGAAATATACTGCTAACTCTGCTAGTATTTTTAGAGAATATATTTGTTCTATTACTAAAAGCAGGATAGGGGTCAATTTCTGATGAACTTTTAGAAAATTTGAAAATTAAAATTATAAAATGCGAAGGAAAAAGGATCATATTTACACGAATAAGCAAACCAAGCGGCTGACATGTAAACTAATGAAATATTTGTTTCTGTCGTTTAGAAAGTGAATATTAACAGTATTTTCGTTATATAGGGATAACACTTTTATAGTTAAAAAAAAAATAAAGTTTTTTTCTCTTCAAACTGAGGCCCGTCGGGGAATCGAACCCATGACCCTCGGCCAGCGACTGAATCGCCAGCAGTAAATGTCACTCATCAAGCGGTCGTGTTCTTGCCTTTGCTGGAGAAATCCAATGTTTAAAAAACTAATGTTAAAATTTTTCTGTCTTTCTCGGTCAGATGGGTAAAAAATATACATGCCCAAATGTTTATGCCAAATTGGTTAATGTAATTTTACTGAGCAACCTAATTTTAATGTGTAGAATTGCATTTTCGTAACTACCATATTTGTACTTAGAATAGGTCGTTTTTATTAAATTAAATGAAACATGGCATAACAAAAAAGTCAACCAAATATTTTTCTGACAAAAGTTACGTTCACTGGAAAACTAAGAAACACGCATTGTTAACGCCAATTTTGCACAAAACCTGATAGGCTCCTTAATATAAATATCCTTTTACCTCATACTTTGAGTTTTATTTCTTCAACAGCAAAAAAGGTCAATTTTGAATATTTTGGGATCTTAATGCAAATTTATAACCGACTAACTAGACCTTAGATGCAACTTGTAACAGCCTCTGTTTACTATATAACTAAGACAAATGAAACGAGTTAAATATTTTCCGTCAAAATGACTTACCGGATGCTGTTGGATCCAAAGCTGTAGTACTCGTGAAATCTGGTGGTAATCTACCTTGGGCGTTAAGTCGGCTCCACGTGTCCGGCGTTTTACCTAACATACTCAGGTCGTACTGTAGCCCATGTGAAAGGCGACCTGAGCGTAATGAAGGCTGCATGAGTAATGACCCGTAATGTGGATTGTAATGACTGGGGGATGCCATGCCCGAATAACTGAAGTCAATACCAGACGTCATGCCCGCCATAGAGCGATGGTGAGAATAGGCATGGGATCGTGCCTGCGATGTGGATGGGTAGTGCCAGGAATCCTGAGGGTGGAAACCAGTAAACCCGTGGAATGAGCCCGTTAAGTATGGATTTTCACCCAATTGGGTACTGGATATTGTAGCTGCCGGAGGCTGATATGCACTATTCCAAAAAGATGGTGGGAAATTCCGCTGTGACATGGGCCAGGCATCTAAGATAGAAATAAAGACACATTTTAACTATATACAAACATGTATAATAAGGCCACGGGTTCGATCCCCGATGAAGGCATGTACATTCTTTTTTCTCTATGCATTCATAAAATATAATATATATATTAAACGTTAATGGGTATCACAATTGTTAAAACAATTTTAATTCTAAATATAAATGCATCAACCATTTTTGACGAATGGAGGTGTGCAAAACCATATAAAATTCGGAGAAACACAAATCATATATTTGAAAATACCAATGAGAATTTTTCGTGATTTGACATATCAAAGCATTAAATGTTTACATGCGCTTATACATGTTGTTAAAAGCGACAAGGCTCACGATTATTCTATCGCTTTTATCCTTTGGAAATAACGAAATCTAGCATTGTCATACTATGTTGTTTTTTAAAATTGATTAGAAGAAATTTCCATGTCATGCTTTTTAGAAAAATTTCTAGACTATAGTTTATTTATAAATTAAAAGATTATATTTGTCATAAATATAACGAATTATTCTGATGAGATGGCCATTATCAGAGCCTTTTTCTTGGTTTAAAACACAAAATTGTTTCTTTTTGCGTTGTTTAACTATGTTTTTTGTTAAAAAAAACTCAAACCTTTATGCTACGTATTTTATAAAAAATATGCTCAGACTAATCGTTTATTTAAATATTTTTTCATAATCGTGTACATTTTTTAAAAACATTGATGTTTGCTACTTTTTATTACAATTTCCCTTTTTATTGTTGGATTAATAACAGCTATAGAAATCATCAAAGTAAAAAAAAAATAGTTGTGATTGTGCGTTTCTTTCTACATGCATGGAAAAGTTTGACAAATAAGTAATTCGACAAAAAAGGCGAAAAAAGAAATAAAATTTTGCCGTTTTATTTAACAAAATATGAAATGCAGAGGATCTTATATTATGAGCATTTTTTGCACGCATTTTTCATATGCATACTAGAGTTTTGCTTAAAACAATAGTCATTTTATTTAGTGCCAAAATGCATATGTTATATGTTATTTCATCTAGTTTTACGTCTAGTTTTATCGGTGTTTCCACCCATCAGTTAACATTTTGTAAATTATTAAAAGAAATATTTTTTTTATTCCAAAAAAAGCATAAGTTACCCTGAATATAAGTAGAAAAAGTCTGGATAATTTAGCACTGTATTCAACTAACCGTATATAAAACAATGATAAGAAATAGATCACAGTTCTGTTCGTAATTTTTGGCCCTTGTTAGGATTGTTTTCAGAACTTGTCTTTAGATCTTACCCGGGATGGTATTAATTTTAAATGAAAGCATTCGTCAGCTTTTTGGCATTATTTGGGGTGCAGAGTTTTGGTGAGGTCTACAGAAGGTCTAAATTTTAAGTACAGCTGGACAAGCCTGAGTCCCGCGGTTACAACTCCGTGGTTACCCATTGACAAATCAACTCCGTGCCGTCTCATGTAATTTTAACGTGTGTTATATTAGTAGCGTTAAGATAAGAACTAAGTGCCCTGGAAGACAGCAAACATCAAAGTATTGTATGAAAACAAAGTCCCCGCTTTGAGACACGTGTCCGCCAAATCTAAAACTGTCCAATATTTAAAATCAAACGTGTTCAAGAATCTATTATCTTTTTAGATATATCACGCTTAAAATGAACATGGAGTGAACAAAATTATTAAATATTACTTAACAGTTTTATTTAAGACAAGTTTGTATAATTATATAAGTACATGTAGTATGTCAATCAAAGGCCCCGATTCCATAACGTAGGAGGCTGGAATTCTTTTTATTGTCTAAATTTATAAAATATATACAATAAGCCGTTCTGTCGTTGGCCTAGCTCCGCACATGTCTCTGATTGTGGACGTTTGGCCCTGCTGGCCAAGGTGTCAAGGGTTCGATTCCCGATGAAGACATCCACATTTCCATAAAGCAAAAAAAGGAAAAAGAAACAACAACACAAAAACCACACAAAAAACAGCAAAACTTGTATTTAATTGAGTAGGGGCCTATATATATACAAATACTTTTAAACAAAAGTTATATATAAAATTTATCAAAATTCAAGAAAAATGCATACAAGGAGATAAGTATACGTTGCACGTACCCACGAAGGCCTAATACATAAATATTTTATTTTAATGTTGTTTTAATTTCTGTATGAGCTTCACTATAGTTCCTTAAATCGTGGCAATCGGACTTTGTTGATCAAGGCTATTTTTTTAAAAACTTTATTAAGACAAAATATAAGCATATATATCTTTAGATATAGTTCTTTCCATCCCATGCTATTTCGATTTTCTTTGGGCTTTGTAATAAAATTGTATGATACATTTCTGATAGTATCAAGTGTATGTATTATATGTGCTACATTTAATATTTCGGCGTTTTGTTTTAATTTTAAACTACCTGACCTATTGTAAATTATTTTAAGAAAAACATTCATAATAAGTTTAGTTCGTTTCATTGAGGTTAAAAATAAACACAAATTGGCGTGTTCATATTGAAAGGAGTATTGAATTTATTATCAACAATATATAAAGATAAATACAAACAAATATCAAAAGAAAAACTGAAGAAAATAGCATATCAAGTGCATATCGTGTAAATTAAAAAAAAGTTGTATAAGATTATTATATTGATACAATAAAACACAATCAAATTGTCTCATTTGACATGGCCGTTAAATGCAAACGACCAAAGTATTCCATTCACACAAAAATATGAAAATGAACCCATAAGCTTATGCAAACTACAACGCATTCACAATTAATAAACTGAACAAAGTTTATAGTAAATTATTGTTTTCTTTCAATGTAGGCTAGCAGTATTTTTTGGTAAACGCAACGAAATGATATTGTGTCGAATTTGATACTCTTATAACTCAACATCATTGGCTTTTCCGACTTCAAACTATGACGAACAAAAAACTGAATTTGTTCTATTAATGATTTCGTTAATTCGACATTTGATTACTAGTTTCACTTCGTGAATTCATGCCAACATAATAAATGTGTAAATTAAGATCTTAAATAAAGATGTATTTAAACACATTGGTTTTAATTTGTGGGTGGAGAAATGTCTTTGTGGAATAGTCAAGGGAACACAACTGTCGAATAATTAAACTATTAGAGAATTGTAAGCCACTTTAAAGGGTACAAGAGACATATAATATAACTTGAGCAAGCGAGAACAAAAGTGTGCTGGTCAGGAATCCAGTGAAGTGGACGGAACAACACAACACCGTATAAGTTTGAATATTTGTATATCTCGACCCAAAAATGTTTCTTATTCTTTGATAAAAGGGGACATTTGATTGTATATTTGTCGATTCCACACAAGGTTGTCTCAACAGGTGAAACACGATTATAACTGGCGGGTCATCGAGTTTGCTTTATGATAGGGAAATGTATTGAGGAGACGATATGCCGAACGAAATCACCCTGAAGCCGAATCCAGGAGGCGCCGTGCAAACCTTCGATAAATCTCTCACCACAGACGGCCTGGGTTGACCGAGGCATAAGGCAAACAAGAAACGCTCCCCTCTGATTCTGGGCAGCCTAATTCAGGCCAAAATCCGTGACATCGATAAGTCAAACTCCGTACCCCACGAGAGTAGCTTCCTCGTGTATCCTATGCACTGATCAGGCTTTTTGGGCTTCAAAACAAAGTTACCAATTGAATGTCGCAGACGCAAGGCTGCTCTGGTCCATCGTTAAATTCGTCTTTCCCCAGAAGCGTTCCCTACAATTCTTTTAACTTAACCTGCCTCCCAGATCTCTTAAGCTTTTGATCTACTCGCGAGGTGTCAGTGCTCTAACACTAAAGCTTAAGAATGACAAATCTTCGCTAACAATCTACAAGTGTTTATAATATCGCACGAAACAGTTGCTAGATCAGATACACACATAAATGGCACAAATCAAATAGTTTCTTACCTTTCCAGAGTGTAGGTCTATTGGTCGCCCCACAGCTGGAAGCCTGGCTTAAAGCCCGGGAGAAATGCTCATCCACTACAGTAGAGGTATCGCCGGTAAAATAAGTAAACACGACACAATTGGCAGTGAGGTACTGAGTGTCTTTAGGAATCAATTCCTTCTCCAACACCTCTTCTTCTTTTATAACCGGGCCAGTACTGGAGGAATAATTCTCGGAATCCAACGTATCTTGCATTGGTGGGAAGAGGGCTTTCTGTAATGTAGACGTGTACAAAACAATGTCACACTAATAAACTCATCTGGACACTGAAGCTATTCATGCGATTTGGGGGTCCTGTGTAGCGAATTTCCGCCCGGACTAAACTCAAAAACAGTGAATGACAGACCCCGCGACCTCTTGCGGCTAAAACTAGCGTAACAAAGATGAAAGAATGTTCAGTTCGTATAAAGGTAAATGTTACAAATGTCATTTATAAGAGGAGTCAGGAGGTTGTATTTAAATTGTCTATAGCGACTGCTTTGTTAAAGGGTATACTACCTGAAGAACACATTGTCTCTACCATAGTCTCTGTATGTAAATATACATGGGTCTTAAGTGAGGCAGTCTTTAGGTCATACTACCTTTCCTATGGGATTGGGGCGAAAAGAATTACTGACTTACCCGGCTGCCCAGGTGGTCCCGCCACTGTCGATATAGTCCGTCTGAAGGAAACACTGGGAACATTACCTCGGTGCAACTCATTCTGGACAGGAATTGCTTTCATGCTGCCTCCATGCCCACTGATTCTGACGGGCTTACATATTTCGTATATTCGGATGGACGCGAAGAAGAATGCATTCTCCCGACCAGTTTCCGCGGAATCGGTGGCTGAAACAATCCGAGAGGTGGAGAATTGAACATGACGCGAGTGTTTAATCTGCCATGTGTGACGACAAGCTGGAAACTTTCAGTAGCTATAGACAGTCGTCACAGCATTGAGAGGACGTGAAAGGGATAGCAATAGCGATACTATGTCATAGTTCCATTTATAGATATTATAATAAATAACATAATATTGAAAAAGTTTGACATTCAAAAAACATTTTTACGTTAACTCGAAATAAATTTTAAATTTCACAAAAACATATTTGACAAAGTTCTTGTTTCCTCTGATGAGCTTGACAACAAGAGTAGGCCTACAGTATAACTCCGAAGAGGGATATGCTCATTTTGAAATGAGTTTATCGTTCTTCGGTGTTAGGCTCCTCTTGCAAAAATTTACAAATTTATACAGATTCAAATATGCAAATTTGGTCATGGAAAGCCCAAATGAAGAACTACCACAGAGTAGGCTACTTATTATACATGCCTCACTAGTAAACATATAAGACTTGCACAGATATATGAACTACATATTTGCAAACACAAACAAATTATTAATACCGATATACAAACCTATATTTACAAAAACAAATTTACTTATCTAAACGGTTATAAACTTTCTCAAAGAAGACCTGTATATAAGCATTTCACCAAAAAAGAAAAATACTAACAACACTTAATAAAAGATACAAAAACCATTATGTTCCACGTGAAGCTTTCAAGAAAAAGCGTGAGATAGCTTAATGGATAAGTAACACCAACAGAGTGCGAAACACTTGGCGAAAAAATAATAATATAAAAAGTGAAGAATGGAGAACGAAGCCCAAACCTTATCTAAAATTCCGAATGTTAAACATTTTAGCGCAACTTGTTTTTTTTATTGAACATATATCTGTCAACAGAATTGCTAATTTACAGCACTTCAGTGGAAGTGACACATTACTTAACCACAGTCGTACGTTATCACTCCACCACACGAGGTAAAAAAAACACCCAGTGAAGTGTGTCTACTTTGTTCTTGCTTTGTTTAACAGTTACAAAACAAGCGACGACGTAACAGTCATATAATGTTACTACACGTCTGTGCCTTGTGTTAATTTAACCTCAAGAGGAGTCATAACACATCCCTAACACAACGAGAACGTGAAGTTTACTATCCACAATATTTAAATTCGTACTGCCAGTTTGGAGAAGCGTGTCAACGAAGGTTCAAACAGCTAGACTTGTAGGCTTGTGCAGTGTTTCTCGGGGGAAGGGGGGCTGGGGGGAGGGTGAATGAAAAGTTGTTAAATTCATAAAACATACAAGTAAATCAAAAGTTTATTCCCATGAACTGTCTTATGAATGACTCGTGATTTGTTATAAAAATAGAGAGAGCTCATATAATCATTAAGCTGTTTTTGACGTTTGTACACAACATATCAAATGTAGTCCTAATATGACGTTCTGTTGTTTTTAATATGTGTAGGCTGCTTGCTGTACAACAACTTCATAAAAAATTACGAAGAGAATGTGCGGAGAGTCAAAAGGAGACCATGCACAATTTAAAAAAAAAAACTAACACAAACTCACCTCGTGTCTTGGATAATGGCGACGGTTGAATGTCTTGTTCGAAAGACGATCACACACGAGAAAACTCGCTAATATCAGCTGAATATCGACTTCGTCTGCAAAAATACGGAATGAAGCGGAAATGAGTGAACTCCCTTAAATGGCAGCGCCGCCATTTGAAAACACAGGTAGAAGAATTCGGAAGATGACATTAATAACAAAACTTTATAGTTTTTGTACTTAAGTAATCCAGTGATGGAACCGAAATCGGCCGTAGTTCTCCAAGACACCTGAAGTGAGTTTGTGCTGGTTTTTAAAACTGTGCCCGGTCTAGTTTTAAGCCTCCGCTCTTTTCGGCAAAATTTCTCTTCGTAATACTGAACGACCTTGTTATACAGTACACACAGGCCTACTTAAAGCAACAAAAAAGTCATATTAGGACTAATCTAATGTGACGATTGGCCGATTTTATTAGTTTTATCATTGGTTTTTTAGACATTAAAACAGACAGTTTACTTCTTTGATTGGCATTTAGAAGCTGGTTGTTGATAATTAAACACGAACACTGTGCATTTGCAACCTCTTCATATATTAAAATACGACGTTTCGACCCTCTTTCAAGGATCATTTTCAAGCAATGAGTAGAGAAAATTTGAATCACATATATATTTAAATGACAATAGATTGATTTTGAATATAAGTCGTATAATTCATAATCATTCATATCAATTATAATCATGTCATGTCATTCATAATCATTTTATTGTAATTAAAATATACATATAATTCAATTGTTCTACCCATTGCTTGAAAACGATCCTAGAAAGGGATTGAAAGGTCGTATTTTAATAAATGAAGAATTTGAAAATCCATAGAGTGTTCGTTTTATTATTATAAGGAGTTTTTCTGTATTAATATTTTATATATAGAAGTGCTGCATTGAATACATGGAGATTGAATACTTTAACATCTTTCGCGTAGAAAGGTAAAATTCGGGATGTACGTGTAGAGTGACGTCACTCAAGATAACCACCGGTAAAATAACAAAACAGAGGAGAGGTAACGAACAAATCAGGATTTCTAATATATCATATATTACAGATAAACTACTACATTGAACGCTTATATAGCAAAGTAGACATTTGTATTTCATATAGCACCCTTTGAAATGCAATTATTTGCGTACAGGTAAGGACTTATTAAGTACTTAAAGCATGACTAGTAATGTTCGCTATATATTTATTAGGGGTAAAACAACATACCAAACTATTGAACTATATAGCAATAGTTCCATGACCAATTGTCAACTATTATAGTCCTCCAACAGTTAACCACAGGCCTGTAATAGTGCTTAAAAAAAAACAATAACTATGGCAATAGTTGATCCAACTATTAACTTAGCTGCAATAGTTAGTAATTTCCTATAGAAACAGTGAAAATACAAGATAAAGACTTAAAATACCATCACAATAGTACTTTTGACTATTGCAATACTATCACAATACATGTACATGTAAGTTGTTTTGACTTCCGCAATACTAATGCAATAGCCAAACCCGCCCCAATAGCCACTTCTAGCTGTAAACATCTTCCTGCTGCAATTCGGATGTTGCCACGCCCACAAAGTTGTGTCGTCAGCCTTCAACGTTTACCCTAGCTGTTTCCGCTATCAGACGGATATTAACAGGAAATCATGGTTGAAACGAAAAACTATAGCATCCATACATAATATTTAAAAACAATTGAAATAATTTGATTATGTATTGGGTGTGGTACATGAAAATACCAAATTAGTTGTGTACCACCAGTAGAAAGACATTATTGTTTCTCTTAAAGTAGTACGTACAACGTAGGTATCTCATGAGTTGTACAGACAGTTGTAGGTTTAAAGAAAAACACATGGTGTTGATTAGTAGAGAGATGTGCCTGTCACCAGAACACTACAGTAAGCTAGACAGCTTTCATAATGCTACCAGTCTCAAACTAGTTTTTCTATTTCTCTGAATCCTGTGCTCCCTGTGATGTATTTGATGTGAACCATGTGCTTGAGGGAAGCATTTCTATTAGAGTCTATTCCAAATCCTCTTTTTACACCTCTTTTTCTGCTTTAATTTAATTACGTGGAACGGTGTTTGGCTTGTGAATTATGAAATAGACCACGGGAAACACTTGAGTCGGGCTACAAGCAACTCTCTCAAGACTGATAAACAGTATTCAGCAAAACTCAAATGTGTCTGTTTTTTAGTGGCTCTAGAGTTGTGTAAACGGTCTACACCCAACAACAAGAAGTTGATACAATGTACATAGTCAGCCTGGGAACAAACATATATCATTTAAGATATAGCATACTGTGACAGGCCTCAGTGCTACATATACATGTACTAGTGGGTTTCACTCAATCAGTGTGTTTTGTGTTTTTAATAGTAAACAGAACATACTATTTGGCCTGAGAATTATTGTCTTTTTGTGAAGAAACAAATGAAAAAATCTTCCACCACCCCACCCAACACGGCTGATTGATTGCTTGGTGTTTAATGCCACTCTCAGGGATATTTCACTTATAGGTTGAAGTGCCAGTCAAATTGTGGAAGAAACCACCCTTGAAGCCACTGGCATTGTTAATCATAATTTGGTCATATTGATGCATGTTCATGTGCCATTGATTGCATGTTCCAAACAGAAATTGCGGGTGGTTGGGTGGGAGTTTCCTGGTGCTCTCTGAGTTCAGGGGCATGGGGAAGTAGATTTTTTTTGTGTTATGTTTTTTTTACTGACCTGACTCATCTTATATGTCAAGTGATGTCAAGGGTGGTTTCTTCAAGCCATTGGGCTGGCACGCCGTCAAATGGGTGAAATACCCCTGACCATAGTGTTAAACCCCAATCAGACAAAACTATTCAAATGAGTCTTTAACAAACTGAAATAAGTTACTATCTATATGGTAAAATAAACTATCGTATTACAAACTGGTTTCTGCTTTTTACCAAGCAGAAATGTGACATTGTTTACCTGCTGCAATAAGTAATCTCTTATATTGGCCTCTAACTGTGAGGGAGGTGTTTAATTGAGTAGAGAGCACAATACCTGGCATATCTTGAAACACTCTTAACTTTGTCAAGTGACTCACTGACCTACATGTACATATAGATGCATTAGTAGGTGGAATAATCTACTCTTTGTTTGAAATTGAAGGAAATGTGTAATAAATTATGGGACAAAAGAAAACTATTTGGAATATTTGGCTAGAAACTACATGTATTATGCCCTGAAGCTCCAAATAATATTGCGAATGGTTGGGCGGGAGCTTCCTGATGCCCAGGTGCTCTCTTGAGTTAATGGGCATCAGGAAATAGATTTTTTTGTTGTGTCCTTTTTTTGTTGTCTTTTCCTGTCGTATTTTATGTTGCCAGTTATGTCAAGGGTGGTTTCCTCCACCCATTGGGCTGGCAAGCTGTCATATAGGTGAAATACCCCTGAGCGCGGTGTTAAACTGCAATCAATCATAAACAAACTAATAAGACAATGTAAGGAATGACACAGGACATGTGTTTCCAGGCAACATACATGTACATGTAGCATTTGTAAATTTTAGAAGCCAACACTGTGGAAAAATCCAGGGCAGAAAAAATCTGATTCCATTCATATAATTAATATCATTTGTAACAGCTCGCATTTTAAATCAAGAAGGGGCGAGCCCTAAACATTCTACAATATCAAGTAGTGCATTGTAATCCATTGCCATTTAAGTGAAATACCCTTGAGTACAATGTTAAACACCTATCAAAAACAAAAATCAAATTCAAAGGATATATATGTTCCTCACTGAAATTATTGTAAACTTGTGAAAAAGTCACAAAATGCAGTACAGTATTTTGGCTATATCTCCATTAGCATACTTTTAGAACATAATTTATCAATGGTTTTTATTTAAATATCACAAAGAAGACTCAGGAATGCAAAAATGGAAAAGTACGCATGTGTTGCTATTGGACGGCTTTAAATGGTATTGTGGTGTTTTTTTAGGACAATCTGCAGAATTGCCAGATTGCGTTACTATGTGGTCCCAAGAGTATAAGACTTTTCATTGTAGACACCTTTTTTTAAGAATAAATCAAACAGCACTTTGAATAATAATTTGTTCTTTTTTTTGCTGTTGTGTGTTAGCAGGCTGCATTCCTCAATAAAGTACTTAATAGAGCTATATGAAACAGAAAGCTGAAATAAAGATTTTTTTGTTATTATGAAATATTATAATAATGATACGTCACTTCACTAGACATCTCTTGACAGTTCTAATTATAAGAAAGTTTTATTATGATATTTCTTGCCGACATGTACAATTTGTGATTGGATATTTTCAATAACCAACTTTACATTATTTTTTACTTGTTTTTCAAAAGCAATGTTAGTTAAAGATGCATATGCCCTCAAAATATGGTATTTTTGCTGTTAAAACAGAATCAAATGAGTTATACTTATTTTTCTGAGGAAGC
>JAVFBY010060457.1:0-12651 GCA_034781015.1 Tonicella lineata
ATAGTTATAACCTACATGTTATAACGCCTATCTAATAGGGGTCGAACGACTCTAACTCTACTACTGACGCTAGGTAGTGTGAGGGTAAAAAAATAGAACACTGTTAAAAATGTGTCAATTGAAAGGCCATATGACCGAAAACTTGGAAAAACATAGATGCTTTTTCGCTATAGGGCAGTCCCAGGGGAATAACCAATCCGACACACATTGCGGCGATAAACGGCCCTGTGATTGGCCAACCAATCGACATCGTTACTAGGCGATGTCCTCAGATCTACATAGCGACGGTTACAATATCCGGAAGCTTATTTAGATCTGATTTGGATCAGATTAATGAAACTAAGTATCTATTTCCCTGTATATTATTTTAATTTGCGACTACGTTTTGTTGACTTTTATTTTATCCATAAACTTGAGTACGACGTTTGTCTGTCTGTACTGAACCGTCGCCATCTAAATAAACCGAAAGTTTTAATTGTGTATTTAATTGTTTATTCTTGTCTTGTCTTTAAGTGGTTTTAAAATGAAGTTATCTGTCGTTTCATCTTCTCCCTTTGTATTGGACACCGTTTTGATCAATCATAAATGTAAAGCGTGTATACTATTATTGTTGAAACGTCACGTATTAAACTTCGTATCCGCACACTTTAAAAAGGATCCTATAGTGTCCCCCCTCTAATTAATCCACTAGGAAGGGGTATATGGTGCTCCAGTTGTCCGTCCGTCCGTCCATCCATCCATCCGTCCGTCTGATTTTCCGCCCGTCACTCTTTTTTCCGGCGCATACCTAATTTGAATATTACATTTACAATCTTATAGGTCAAAAGTTAACATGTGTCTTACTTAGGTTTCCGAATCTTATCTCGAGAACCCTTCAATATTTTTAAACCAAACTTTAAAGTTATTTCTATCAGCAGGTACTTAAGTGGTGCCTTTTTTATGTTTATGTTACTACTGCGCACTCAATTTGCATACTGCAATCAGAAAGGTTAATAGTTATTATGGGCCATATACTTTTGCTTTCCGGGGCCTTTCTCCGGAACCGTTGAACATTTTTAAATCAATCTCTATGTGAACTGGTGCAGTTTGCTACTTTTATGTTTCTGCAGCGCATACCTAATTTGCATATAGCAATATTATGGGTCAAAGTTTATTCTGTGTGTTTCCAAAGCAGATCTTAATGAGAACCGTTCAATATTTGTTCACCCAACTTACTCAGTATTTTAATTAGGCCTAGGTACTAAAATGCTGCCTTTTGCTATTTTTACATTTTTACAGCGCATATATGTATCTAATCTGCACACTGCAATATTATAGGCAAAACATGTGTACTGGTATGTGGGTCCCTAGAGCATATATATGTCAAGAACGGTTAAAAGTTTTTAAACCCAACTTGTATATATGTCTGCGTTTCTACCGCGCATATCTAATTTGCATTATTCAGTCTTATAGGTCAAATGTGTACAGGGCTTGATCTACAAATTTGGGAAGGGGCCTGTTGTAGTCAAATCTGACAAATTAAACCTTATGCATGGGAATTTGGCGACATAGTTTGTATATGTAGGCCTATATGCTTTCAAACCCCCGCATACTGATTATATGGACAACATAACAGGTACTGGTATTTTAAAAAAGCACCCGTAAATGGGCATCCTTATAGTGCATAAATGTTACAAACCACAAATACATGTCACCACGTTGTCAATAAACGTTGTATCCATTCCGGATTTTCGTTATGACATAAGTTATCTCCCTTTCTATTGTTTTTCAAGAACTACCTCGCTTGACGGTAGGTATGTCCAATACAGTTAGACTAGCAGAGTTTTATACTAAATAACAAAGTATTATAGCAAAAAACGACACCACAAAAAAAAACCTACTTCCTGATAACCCGAGAGCACCAGGGCATCAGGAAGCTCCCGCCCAACCTCCCGCCCTTCTGACGAGAAAATGTTCCTGGCGGTCATGTTTAAACTGTTTCCTGAATTCTCTACACGTTATATATCCAAAATTTGTTTTAAAATCTTGCTAATTGCATACATTTGGCTAATAAACATAACACGCTGTCAGGCTTCCATTTTGATAGATGATATATTAATATTAAATGGAAGCGGCAGACGACATGTCACCCCTGCACGGATTCTCGATTTGAACATTTACATAGAACCTCGTGACGTCAATGCTTCTTCATGGAACACATCATGACGGAAATTATTCTTTGCATTTGTTGACGATTTTAGGTAAAACGGCTTTCTATTCTTTATGTACGGAATTCACAGATGTGTTAGAATTAGAATTTTAGCATGATTTCTCTTTGCTCGTAGGCCTACACACCAAGTGCTCAAAGAAAAAAAAATTAATTTCGACGGTAGAGTTTTAGTTTAAGGACAAATGTTAATACTACGTAAACTCATAACAGTCTAAATTTGTTGATAAAAGTGATTTTGGGCGCCCATATCCCTTTAACAGTTTTGACATCGGGCGGACAAAAGATAAAATTTTCAAAGTTCGGCAGAGGATCAGCCAAGGAACATTTCTGTAAAATGATTTTGAAATTGACAAAACGTCAAACTTTCCACTTTACAGTTATATAAGAAAATCTGCATCGCCCGCCAGCGGCGGAAGCCATATATTTAAACAAGCCAATTTATTTCTATAAAATTGGTAGAGGAACAATTTGATGCCAAGCGATAAAAGATGAGATGTTGTTTTGAAATAAATATTTGACAAACGACACACTTTATAGCATCTACATTAGTAACCTTGCGTCTTTGATGCATGATGATGATATTATGATGATGATGACGTCAATGCTTCTTCATGGAACATATCATGACGTAAATTATTCTTTGCATTTGTTGACGATTTTAGGTAAAACGGCTTTCTATTCTTTATGTAGTACGGAATTCACAGATGTGTTAGAATCAGTAGATTTAGGATTTAATCTGCTATTAGTGCTAATCTTAGGTTTGAGCAACCGGGCCCAGGGCATCAGGAAACTTTTGATCATTATTAATACAAAGAAAGATATATTTAACATGCACAAGATATTATATTCATAATAATTTATTGGAAATCAGAAATTTTGCTGAAGACATATTCGGAATTCCATAGGTACACTTCTTGTTAGAACATAAAAAGTTAACTACACGTTTCTCAGACACCGCTGTACTATCCTTTTTACTGCCATCCAGCTCATTTATTCTCATTTTTCGGATGAAAAAAAAAATTCAACATATATATCCACACAGTGGAGCCGGGGAACTAAAACCCAACACAGCTACATTGTACAAATTATACTGTAATTAGTAAGAAGTCAGTCAGTTGGCATGATTGAAGCAGCAGGTATTTTCAGTTATCACAACTGTTGGATTTGATAGAAAAAAGAAGTATGGCAAAGTGAAAACGACTACATCTTGGTTTGGTTGGATCTGTGTTATACTACTATATTAAGATTATTTCACTTATATAACATAGCAGTATAAATGGTAGACTTACAATTCAGGAAAGCAGACCGGCTCCTTCAAATAACTGCATAAATCTACATTTACATACATTTACATACATGCACAAATGTGTTCTATACACAGTGGGTGATTCTGACTTTTGTACACTTTAATAATCTATACTGCCATGAAAGGACGCCCACATCTTTACGCAATTATAAAAACATGTTCCTTAGTATGAGTTCAAGTGTAGCCTTAAGCTTTGGTAAAACACTTGATATAATGAAAAAGCTACCACAGTGTTGTGGGGGCTGGGATGATTCCCTCAGCAGGTAATGATGTAGAGAAACACAATCTGAAGAAAGTTGGACATCTACTTGAAACACTACAAATAACAAGGAATCTAAGGTGATACTGACCATTCCTACTAGGGGGATGGGTTGGGGGTTTGACGTCAACAGTCTCCCTCGACATTGTTCTCTGCTGTGGTCTAGTGGATAAAGGCTGTGTATGACAGTCCCTGTTTACATCTTCATCATCTGATTCACTGGCTGCGTCACTGTCTGACAAGTCGTGAACTTCATCAGGGACAATTGTCAACACCTGAGGTGCTTTCTCTGCCGTTATTTTCTTTATTAACCTATAGATGAAAGTAAAATTAAAATAGACATCAAGAAGAATGTATATTTATGACTAATTCGTTTTACGAAAATTTACAGAAATTTCATATTGGATGGGAAACTTTTTGTTCGGTTCCTTATTACAAATGATGGAAAACTCTGGGAAACAGAATTTTGATACTGTGTAAAAACTGTACCTGATTCATTGTAATCCTGATAATGCGAAACAGAATTTTGGTAATGCATTTGAATTTTTATGGTAACAAACGCTACTGTAAAATTCTCAGGCTTAAAGTATCTATCACAATACTATTACAAGAGTATCTGCTGTTAATTAAACACATATCTGCCCTAGGGATTTTCAAATCACAAATTGTTTTGTTACAACAAAGCGGCATTTATTTGTCTCTAAGAGCACTGTCTCACAGGAGGCGCACATCAGCCACGAGCAGACAAAAATCTCATTGCATGTACTACATGTATATATAAATTATTACATTTACTTCACAAGCAGACAAAGATCTCATTGTGTGTACTATATTACATTTACTTCACGAGCAGGCAAAGATCTCATTGTGTGTACTATATTGCATTTACTTCAACAGCCGAAAAAGATCTCATTTTGTGTGCTATATTAAATTTACTTCACAAGCAGACAAAGATCTCATTATGTGTACCATATTACATTTACTTCACAAGCAGACAAAGATCTCATTGTGTGTACTATATTACATTTACTTCACAAGCAGACAAAGATCTCATTGTGTGTACTACATGTATATTACATTTACTTCACTAGCTGACAAAGATCTCATTGTGTATACTATATTACATTTACTTCACGAGCAGACAAAGATCTCTTTGTGTACTATATTACATTTACTTCACAAGCTAACAAATATCTCATTGTATACGTGTACTATATAATATTTACTTCACAAGCAGACAAAGATCTCTTTGTGTGTACTATATTACATTTATTTCAAGAGCAGACAAATATCTCATTGTGTGTACTATATTACATTTACTTCACGAGCAGACAAAAATCTCATTGTTTGTACTATATTATATTTACTGCATGAACAGACAAAGATCTCATTGTGTGAACTATCTTACATTTACTTCATTTGCAGGCAAAGATCTCATTGTGTGTAATATCTTACATTTACTTCCTGAGTACACAAAGATATCATTTTGTGTACTACATGTATCTTACCTTTTGTGTACTACATTACATTTTCTTCACCAGCACACAGAGATTTTCTTCATGACAGACAAAGATCTCATTTTGTGTACAATATTACATTTTGTGTACAATATTACATGTTGTGTACTAAATTACATTTTGGGTACTATATAACATTTTGTGTACTATATATTACAGGTACTTACTCATCATGATGTACCCTCCACTCCTTTAACTCTGAAAGGAATTCTTCGTTGTTTGTAATATCGGTGTGAACAGGGTCATATGTATGTTCGGGTTTGTGACGGTACTGGAAAAACAAAAGATATTAGAAAAAAAATATTAGATAAATGTATGAAAGGCCAATTGTCTTTTGCTAATTCAGAACGGTAGTTCAAATCAAAACAATGAGATATCTATTTTTATTTGGTAAATTTAAATATGTTTTAGTATCAAATTCCACATATAAATGTAAAAATTGCCAGGAAGCTTTTACTCTTTAAATGGTAATTTCCCTCAAATGATGACATGCCAGCCCAAACATGAATGAGTGGAGGAAAATGCCCCCAGGAGAACAAGAACAAGAAAGTATACGAGGACAGCAGATTAATTGATGATTGGTGTTTAACCCCCTACTGAGGAGTACTGTATTTTATCTATGTGATGGTAAAAAACATGAGAAAGCCACATCAGCTCTTAGGTATCGCAGTGCATGTAGATTCAGGTCATTGATTCTCTGACTGAACAGTAAACACTATCAAATTTATCAAAGAAGATATTTTTTGGAATAAAACGATTGTTCACGAGGTTGACTTAACAGTGGCAGTTAAAAGTGAGCCACAGCACCGCTTGCTTGACAATACTCATATGTGTCTGGATCCCTGCTCTACATGTACTTACTAGACAATATGCAAATGCCTCTCTCGATCACTTCAAGACAATACAGATGCATTTTGAAACCACTGTGCCACTTGCTAGACAATACTCATGTGTGTGTAGAAGCCACCGCACCACTTGCTAGACAATACTTAGATGTGTCTGGAAGCCACAGCATAACTTTCTAGACAATAATCAGATGGGACTGGAAGGCACTGCACCACTTGCTAGACAATACTCATATGTGTCTGGAAGACACTGCACCACTTGCTAGACAAAACGCCAATGCGTCTGGAAGCCACTACAATGCAATACACAGATGCGTTCAGAAGCCACTGCAGCACTTGATAGACAATGCTCTGATGTGTCCGGAAGCAACAGTACCACTCGCAAGACGATACTCATATGTGTCTTGAAGGCACTGCACCACTTGCTAGACAATATTCATATTTGTCTGGAAGACATTGCTCTACTTGCTAGACAATAAACAAATGCATCTGGAAGCCACTACAATGCAATACACAGATGCATCCAGAAGCCACTGCAGCACTTGATAGACAATACTGTGATGTGTCTGGAAGCCACAGCACCACTTGCTAGACAATACTCTGATGTGTCCTGAAGCGACTGCACCACTTGCTACACAATACCTAAATGTGTGTGGAAGCCACTGCTATACTTGCTAGACAATACATAGATGTGTCCAGAAGACACTGCACCACTTGCAGAAATTGCAGAAATGAGGAACCTTTCCCCAACCACTTGCTAGACAAAACTTGGATGGCTGTGGAAGCCAGTGCACCAGTGCAGGCTGAGGAATAGCATTTTAGAAATCAATAAAACTTTTTTTATTAAATTTAGTCAGTACGGTTACTTACTTGAGCAAATAGTTTTGGAACGGTTTCATTACCCGGGGGTGTGAAACTATCCCCTCGTCTGTTACGGAGTGCCCGACATGGATTCCCACATATTACACTGCCCTTGGTCAGAGAACTAGCTGACTCAGCAATCTCATTCTCTTCTGTAGTTAAAGAAAAAATACAGGTAAATAATACATATTAAAGAAATATCCTCGATACGGTTTTTATCAAAACTTTATTTTCGTAATAAAAAACTGAATATTGAAGAAGGAAATATCAAACGCTGTCCAAAATCTCATTCAAACTTTATTTAATATAATTTCATGAATTTGTGCTATGGGTACTCTACAGGAGGATTTTTTGTACAACTGTATTGTTATAATGTTAAAACCTGACTATTTAACATCTTTCAAATGACTAACTGCAGATATGAACAGAATTGGGGCACTTTACAGACTAGTTACAACATAGGGTATGTTGCATTGAATATTTAAAGTAAAGATATACCATTTCAATGATAAATAGTGTGTTTATATTGTTAAGCTTCCTCAAAAGAAGTTGTGAAAACTACTTGTGGTTAGAGGGCCTTTAAACAAAATATATACATGAAGACCTCTAATGCTGTTTTGTAAATCATTTAAATGCTTTATGTTCGTCTGTTTTGTGTATGGTTTACATTTTTTTTATTTTTTATTTTTTTTACCAGTTCACCAACAACTGAGCTGAGTTCCAGTGAAGTACCTGTATATTTTGTATGTGTTTGCTTGATTGGGATTTTTATGCCTAACACAAATTTATTTCCCTCATATGACGGCGTGCCAGCTCAATGGGTGGAGAAAAGCACCCTTGACGTCACTAGCAACGTCAAATACAGGACAGGACAACAAGTCAGCTTCATGCTTTCTCTTAGCTCTGACAGCACCTGGGCATCATGAAGCTCTCACTGTGAAACCACCTGCTATAAATGACATGTACCTGAAGAAGGTGGCCTGGCTGCCGTGACTGGTCTCCCACCACTACTGCCTGGGCTACTGTTAGTCTTTGGTCTAACACTGGGTGAACCCTGTCGAGTTAATGGTCTCATACCCGTGCCTGGTCGCAGGGCTGATCCCGGTCTGTAGCTGGCTAATGTCCGCTTTCCGCTTGATGGGCGTACAGCAGGTACTGAGGCTTAAATTCAAATTTTGAAAGAAAAACAATTTATTGAAAAACTTACATTGTTAAAAACAAAAACACACCAAAAGAAACCAAACAGAGAACTTGAAACTTAATATTAATCATTAAATACAAATAACCACTTAATTTAGAATTTTACACAAAAAACCCCCAGAAAAACAATCATACCTGTATTATCCTCTTCTAAATTCTCTGTGTTTAAACTTTGAAGTCCTAAATCTTTTTGTAATTCATCTAAAAATGCCCAGTCCTCGTCAAATACATTAGTTTTTTTACTAGATTCTGAGTTAGTGATTGGCTCATCATCTAGGGACTGTAATTGGGGTAATATTGTTCGTATTGTCCCTCGGTAGTCATAATTCAACTGAAACCCCAAAAAACCCAACATGTACTCATCAATAACATGACAGTGGGAACTAAGGAGTTATGCCCCTTATGATAGCAGTTCCACATGCACATAACACTGTATGGACAGTATGAACTAAGGAGTTATACCCATTTTATAGGATGGCACATTCACAAGTACATCTAAACCGTGTGAAGTAAGGACTTATGCCATTTCAACAAGGAGAAAATAACAATCTGTGACTTGATTTATGAAGTGCTTGTAGGTACAATGTAATAACCATGACGCCCAGCAGCAAAGGCATTGTTTCGTCATTTATGCTGATGAAAGTTTTCTATTGCATTTGGGATTTTTACTAAAATAAATGTTTACTAAAAGAGGCTATACCTCAGAATTTTGGTAAGAAGCTTTATCATAGTTTCATGAAAACTCAACAATTTCCTTTTCATAAAACTGATTCACACCAGCTGTGAAAGAAAAACGTAAAAAAAATGGTTATTTTTATGAGATGCACAAATGACTTTTCCTGGAAGCCTTTCTCGTGAATATTCTCCCCCAAAAATGCAAGACGAGCCACTGAATCTATATAAGTAAAGAAGTTCAAAGAGATGTCCATTTCCAGTTAAATTCACACCTTCTCCCTCTTTGTCTCCAGGGAGTCTGCCTTATACGGTACCACCTCCTTGGTGAGGCAGGACTCATTAATGTTTGTGCATACATAAGAAGTTGTAATGCGGGTCACATTAGATCATTTTACAAATTTTATTTTTATCTTAAAACATCGCACATTCACGGCAGTGGTATTTTCTGAAAGGTTATACTTTGGGCTATACTAGGAAAAAAAGAAAACCTGGTTTAATTCGTTTCAGTCTAGTTTTGGCCTAAATTCTGAGGTAAAGCCTCTTTAATAGTTAGCAAGGGTGTGAAATGTTGGATTGGTCCATTTGTTAGATTGGAGGTTTACTCTTCACAACAGACTTTTTTCCTGATACAATAACTTGCCAGTCGAATGGGTAAAAGAAACAAAACACCCTCAGTGTGTCCGTCAAAAACAATCATGACACAGAATAAGCAGAGGAAATAAAACAGAACACCAAAAAGAAGGTTCCTGATGCCCCTTCAATAGCTCAGAGAGCATGGTAAAGGAAGCACCTACAAAACCAGCTATTTGAACTGTTGGAAGTTTTACTGACACTGTACTTATTCGTTTTTTTATTAATTTCATTCTACCAGGATGACTAAAGAATTACATTCATACTTTGACTTCCACTGTACTTGTTTATGACAGAGCATGATTAACTATACATGTAGCTTACTTCTTGGCTATCAGGAGAGGACATAATACAGATGGGATTAGCTTCTAGTGTGAGACTCTCTAAACCCGAACACATCTCTAAATACTGGATCTGACTTATATCTTCTATATTATTGCTGAAAATAAATAAATACATTAATTAGTAAGTAAGGTAAATAATTCTGATGCTTGTATTGTACTGTACTGAATCAATTTTGCTATGGTTTTTATGGAGACAATCTTGCAGGAAAAAGTTCAAGCAGTACATGTATTTGTAAATAAACCTTGCAAATGGCTTACATTTCTAGCTTATTATCTCTTTATTAATCCATATCAATGTAGAATTTTAGTTATATATGTTTAACATACGGCTGGATGAGTTTTTGAGTTATTTCTTTTTTTGCAAATTGCTTGGGGATAGAAAACAGTTCTCCTCCGTCACTTGGATTATAAACTTTTACCTGTCTTTTATGCTGATCATATGCCTTATGATCAGTTGATTGGTTGTGTTTAACCCCGTGCTCAGGGGTAATTCACCTGTATGACAGAATGCCAGTCAAATGGGTGGAGGAAACCACCCGAAGTCACCCACAACATTCAAGACAAGGACAGGACAAAACAAATATTTGTGATGGACTACTCTGCTAGCTCTCCCCCTCCCCATTTTTTCAAACTGCTTTGTATTTAGGTTTTTTTTTCTCAAAGTTTGCTACAATTTGATTAAAATTTTATTTAAGTCATCTTTGCATGCACATACCACAGGCTTATTGCATGCACGTACTGTAGGCTTATGTTGTTCACATGTTTATCAATTTCATCAAGCTCATATATACATGTAACAACAAACAATCTGTAGGGTGTGTTAGATCTATATTGAACACAAATACCGTAACCAAAATGATGCGTCATCATTTTTGTATTATCCACGTTGACAACATTTTCCACTCAGTTTTTTAAAGCTGAGCTTGAACACAGAAATATATGCAAAACAGATGCATTATTTTATAAACCAGCTTAACAAAACAGTTAGTCCTTGTATAAAAGTTCTTGTTACATAGTAAAGACCCATCCACAAAACATAATAAAAATGATCAGGTCAAATAAAAGGTTGGTGATAATGATAACTTTCCTCATGATCAATTAACACTTATTTCCTGTAATGTATAAAGCCACGTACATGATGAATGTTATATACATTTACAAGATTGTATTTTAACCACCATAATGGAAAAGCTAGTCATTATGTCAATCAGATTAAAATCATATCTTATAATCTATATATATTAGCTCCCAGGTATTGTATTGTGGCAATGTACAGATCTGACGACATACTGTAGCAAACAGAGTTCAATGATGTCAACTTATGTGGGGTTCAAGAAAGGTCACCGTTTAAATTGTCCAATTGACACCCCCACATTGCTTGAAAATGATCCTAGATAGGGGGTCAAAACGTCATATTTTAATCTATGTTGATTAACATAATAAATCTTATATAAGTTGAAAATCCGTACCGGTACTAGAGTGTTTGCATTTTATGATATAAAGATCCAAATTGTCCCGACCAAATGGACTAACCACGAGAAAGCCAGAAAATGTGTGTAAAAGAGAAAACGTGTATAAAAGTTTCAGTATTTTTTCAAGATATAAACAGTTTTGAACTTTCTGTTATTGCCATAGACTGAAATTTTTGATATACTATATTTCTTTTATTTCACGTGCATGTAACGATAACTGGACACTACTAATTCTAGCTAGCGTTGTTGGATATAAATGTCTGTGATCACCTAGAGCACTTTACAGACTAGTAGGATATTAAAGTAAAGGTATGCCATTTTTATGATAAATAGTGTGTTTATATCGTTAAGCTTCCAAACAATTTGTGTGGGCTTCTCACGGTAAGGTTCATTTAAGGCACTGGTTTATTTATTTAAAGCTGTGAATTATGCCGGGCGATATACACCTTGAAAGGAGGGGACACACGATGTGTCTTTTTAACACATGATAAAATATATACAAAACTATCAGCTTGCAGTTCATAACAAGGCACACTTGCAAGAAACTTCGTGAATCTGTTTTTTGCGTATTTTTATTCATATGTCCAACTTACGAAAAAAAATACACTTTCATGCAAATTCCTAAGTTATATCTTAAGATGTTGTGTGAAAGGCACATCATTTTTTCTTAAGTTTATAGTAAATATTTTTTTCTTACGTAACTTATTAGTGTTCCCTGACAAGACAATCGCACCCACCTGTGAAAATATCTAACATGTTTGATAGCTGCAAATGTATGTGCTGCCGAGAAATCCTCAGACAAAAATTGTTCGTACATAAAATTCGCCATGTGCATCCCACCTCTATGCAGAATGATTATCAAATCATCTTTTAAACACAGATTGTCAAACTCTGCATGTGTAATCACTCCCACACAGATTAATCAATTAATTAGTGTTTTACCAGATAAAGTGCACTAGTACAGGAGACAGACGATTGATCTCATGTTCTAGATAAACTCAGAGTTAACTTTTCCAATGTCATTATAATATCATACATTTATACACGTTTCTTCATAGACTAGTACAACTCATCTCTTAGGCCAGCTCTGTTGTGATGAAGATTTATCTCCCTTGCCATAAGTGTAACTCTTCTTTCCAGTGCCTGATGGGAGTTTTGTTTTATATACCTGAAAACGAGATAAATACGAAATAATCACAGTTTCTGGATTCATTTGATTGATTCATTGATTGATTGATTGGTATTTAACGTCATGCTCAAGATTATTTCACTTATATGGCTGTATTAATATGACAATATCATATTGTAAATTTGATACTGCTCAAACCATACT
>JAVFBY010060568.1:0-12647 GCA_034781015.1 Tonicella lineata
GTTTCTACAGCGTATACCTAATTTGCATATTGCAATCTTAAAGGTCAAATGTTATTATGTGCTATACCTCTGGTTTCCGGAGCCTATCTAAAGAACCGTACAATATTTTTTTACCAAACTTTATATTTCCTTCAATCAGGTACTTAGGTTGCACATGTATGTGTTTGCTTTTTGTTTCAGGTTGATTCAGGAGGAGAAAGAGAGCACGGAACAGCGGGCCGAGGCAATAGAGAATAGGGTAGGCAGTGGCAGTATGGATGCCATAGCAACCAGATGGCGCACCGGGTACGAGCGGTCGTCCCCTCCCTTGAGCGGACGGTCGACGCCCACTCCTCGTTCATATCAGTCACGTGACTATCTCCAGAAGTATCATACAGTAAGTCAGTGCCAGGGGAACTCACTCCGTTTTATTGCTGTGAGATCTTACAAGTCCTTGTCCCTCTCATTTCAGTTTCTATTACATGTAGATGTCCAATTTCTGTTCTTTAATACATGTATTAGTCTCTAAGTCGCTATTAATATATACATTTTCAGTAGATTCAGCTTTATTCTAACATTTAAACTTTTATTAACCCTTATTTCTGTTTAATTTTATATTCCTTACTGTGTTTTGCATGTAAGATTTTTTCTTGCTGCTCATTTAACTATAATTTTGGTTTGAAGGAAATTAAGCTGCAAAATTAAAAAATCCTTTATTCATTGACTAACGTTTTTGATTTACAGTTATACCAAATGTTTAAATTGATGACACAGACCAATTATAACAACCTTGTTGTGCCATATGACATTTAAAATCAATACACATTTCAATTAATTTTGGCTATTTGATAATACTAAAGCATAAATAGTTTACATGTATTAAACAGATATATCTAAACATTAAAGAGATGTACTGCAAGGGTTTAATCCACCCAGTGGAGCTGTTTAGGTATATGAGGGAGTCACACAAGGTGACAGGCTATCACTGGGGTATTTTTAAGATTCAGCTCGACTTTTCCTCCATAAAGTAGTGCAGAGTAAGAAGTGGAGAATCTGTCGCCATATAAGTGGAATAGCCTTGACTATGACTTTAAATAAGCCAAATATTAAAGTAGGTCGTGAGCTTCTTTTACATTGGTGCTCTCTAAACTAAGGGGCATCAGGAAGCTGATTCGTTGTAGAGTCTTTTGTTGTTATTGTTCACTGCAATGACACCAAGAGTGGTTTCCTTCATTTATTTGGCTGACGTGCTGTCTTTTGAGTAAAATAATGTTATTGTGGTTTAAAACCCAAATCAAACAAATGCAAATCCTAAATACCATATGATAGTGCCTCAAATAGGAAAATAACCTTCAAGTATTTCCTAACAGAGACATATAGTCCTCAATAATATGTACAAACATATGAATAATCAGAAAAGTCCTCAGTATTGTAACAGAATAATGTCATATCAACATGCATATAATTATTATACAAAATGTAAAAATGGACAACTTTAAAAATGTCAGTCATGTTAAATTCCCCCCTTTTTTTACAAGATCCGTTTAGTACGGCTCATATATAAAAACCTATATTTAAAATATATAGTTATACGTAGATCAGTTTTCTTGGTTCTAACGGCGCCATTTAGGTGAAACACCCCTGAGCATGGCATTAAACAACAAGCTACATGTATCAATCGATCTTGGTTTGAATTAGACTGTGATGAGCTCAAAATTAATTCTACCCGAATCAGAAGGTACAGACTTAAATAGCTCAATCAGGGCATCAAATTTACATACACACTACCCACATGTGTTGATCACATTCAATGTAGGATAGTTTTTGTTTCTGTGTCAGCATGTAACTCTTTGTAAATCTGTTGTTTTTGTATTTTTGTTGTTCTGTCTCAACACTTTAGTTAATAATTATAAACATAAAGTTATTCTTTTGGACAAATAATGTATCTGCATGTTTTTGTTTTTTGCGTTAATATTACAATGAATTTCACGTTTAAATTTCTCATCAAGCTTTCTTTGTAACCATTCAAATTTTGTAAGATAGTAATCTAATGAAAATATCATGTCTGTTCATTTATTTAACAAAATTTTTGTGAAAAAAAATAGATGTAGATGGAACGCCAGTAAAAAACTTGAGGTTCCAGTTGATCAAAGCTCGATTAAATAATTAGATGACGTTAAATCATGTTTGATCTCTACTCTGCTCTTCTGTGATTCAATCCTGCTATGACAGACCAATAATCTTAAGAGCTTATATATAGATTGGGAACTTCTATGACTAGAAACTTTCTAGTACTTCAAGGCACAAGTATAAGAATTTCACAAAAAGAACCATTTTTGGTACCGTAAAAATAAAAAAAATGTGGTACATAAATTATGTTTTCCCATGATCAAGACCACAATGATAATTTTTTCACACAGAATCCAAATTTCGTTTCCCAACCATACACAAGTAAAAACACTGAACTGAAAAATAAAGTTTCCATCCAGGGGCTCATTTTACAAAACGTGAGTAGGTTACGTTCAAGGTAATTGTCATGACGACACACTGCTAGATGTCATGGTAATTTCTTTGGACGTATTGCTACACACGCTTTGTAAAACAGGCTCCAGAGCTGAAATTCTCTGGCTTGTAGGTTTCTAGAAATAAATAAAGCATATAAATGAAACTGAGATTTTTGGAGAAGTTTGTCAGCATGTTATTGAGTTCTGTTTATAGGTATGGTTATAATATTGTTTCTCTACTGTAGCACTATAACTGGTCTAACACGGGCTAATCACACTTGTTGCTCAGTAACAGTTTATAATGGTAACTTTGTGGTTTTGCTGCTAATGCTCTCTATGCCTATGACTGTATTAACACATGGATGCTTTTCCCACCTTTATTTGATTCCTCAAACCATGTCACAAAAACACTAAACAAATCTGAGATATATTAACTGAAAAGACTTTGATTTTTGTCAACTTAATAAGTATAACTGGCAGAGCTTCATATGTCTTATCTATTTCAATATTGCAAAGAACATGAAAGTTTATCTCTTAATTTAAGTGTTTGCAATTTTTTCATGGAATTGGGTTCAAATAAATGTTTTAAAAGCACCAAGCCCAGCAGTGCACATTCTTATACACCAACTGAACAACAAGATAACCATCCAACTGGTTTATTGGTCAATGCTGGTCCAACAATCAGTCAACCTAATAGTCTGACAGCGAAAATGTGTTGGGCTTTGGCTGGTCTAGCAATTGATGAATTGTCAGACAGGGAATAATTTTTGGACCTGTACTTTGTCCTTTTACCTCCAAACTCCATCAAGATGTTCAAGGCCCCGGTGTTGTTAAATTTGCAGCTGAATTTGGCTTTAAAAAACCCCCAATAAACAATCAATTCGAACTCCTTTAAATAAAATTTTTATTTCTGTAAAGACCAGAACATCAGGCACAAAAAAAAATCAAACGTTAAAATTGAAAATTTCAAAAGTAATCACATTTTTCATGTGATTTTCTTATGGACATGATGGAAGTGAGCCTTGAACTCTAAAACATGTTTTGCCATCCCAGTTTCAAAGGTTCTAAAACAGGCCTTTAGGTGGTTTATTTGACGGTTATGCAAAGTTAATATGAACATAATTATAATTTCGTCTTCCGGTGACGTTATGTTGAATGACTTTGTGTAACGGTCTCCCTGTCTGATATGGTGTATGTATAAGAAGCGTGCCCTGCTGGGTGTTCTGCCCCTGGTGACTGTGGGTGCTAGTGGCAGTGTTGTTTACTTGACAGGCCCCTGCTAGTATGTCTGCCTCACATCTGCACACTTACTCCTCCTCTAGTCCCCAGTTAGCAACCATGGCTGACGGCGTTTCTACTCAACAGGTAAGATATTCTCACCTTTAATCAAGCAATAACACACCTTTAATCAACCTAGAACACGCCTTAGTATCTGCTCACTCTTAAATAATCAACCAGTAACACACCCTAGTATCAGCTCACACCTGTAATCAACCAACTACACACCTATAATTGGACTAATAATCAAGTAAATATTTAACCTACACAGCTTTATATAACCTCCCCAGTGACGAACCAATACCATCCCTGGTTTAACCAAAGCTTTAGTCATTGCTATAATTATGTGGAATTTTTGTACCCTTATAATATAGGCTTATAGCACTGTTGAATTTTTTAAAGCTTTTGAAAAAAGTCATTTTTTTCACAATGTTAAAATAATTTTTTAAACTACTTTTCTTTACATGGTTTTGTTATTAACCTTGCTGTGCCACAATGTAAACTCTTCTAAATTCTTTGAATTTGAGTGTTTTACAATCTTTTACAATCCAATTTTTTTTACATTATCTCAAATTTTACTTTGAAATTTTAAATATTGATTTTAATAGTAATTTCATTTAGAATATTCTATGCTATGTTGAAAAATGTATTTTAAAATTGTTAGAGAAGAAAAGAAAAAAAGCCAAACATAAGTAAACACATTTTTTACTTAAACCATAAGGTAGTACTATTGCTTAATGTTGCAGTGCTGTTTTTAGTGTACATTGTGATAGATGTACATGTATCTGTGCTGTTTGGTACTAATCATTAACAAAATCCAGTTCCGTAGCTTCTGGTGATAGCTCCTAACAAACTGAGAATTCCCTATAACACCCTTATTGTAATAAACAGACAAAAGATCTTACAGCAAAATAATATCACCCTTGCACTGACTTCATGACTGGAGTTCTTAGTTTAGAAATGTTAAAAAAGTTATATTATGGTTCTTATGACAATTTTTTTCAAGCCTTGATGTACTTTATATTTTATATATTAATATAAAATATATTTTTTTATCTTATTGTGATTTCTCGAGTTTGTGGAATTCGAGCTCTCTGAGCTACCTGTGAATCCGAAGATTGATTGGTCAGGGGCCAGTTTCATAAAACTTTGTGCGTAAAATTTAGACTATAAATGACTTCACACCTGGTTAAGCTACCATATGGTGACCTGAGGATGTAAATTTTGCGAACTAAGCTTTATGAAACAACCCCCTGTTTTGCATTTTGCGTCTGTATTATGTCTTTATTCAGGGGTAGAATTTGGATGCAAATCCAAGAGTCGACTCTTGTATAGATATGCCTAAATGTCAGCTTGAACGCATCCAGTTGGATTGTGTAAATTTTTGCTGAAGCATACTGTTTTTTACTGTGTTCAATCCACAATAAAGAAAATAAGCACACATCTTGGGTTGCTGGGCCATTATTTGATTCATGATTGATAAATTACTCTGTTTAAATTTGACAACTCTCATTTGGCAGATATCAAATAAGGTAAATGTGTCCTGCATGCTGAAAGGTCAATTGAAGAAAGACTGGGTCAATACGTCCAATGAAATCAGCCGTAAGATCGCATGATCTGCACTTCACAGCCTCTCATAATGTGCCTGTTATAGCATTATCTCTGCCATCACTTTGTTGTTAAAACTTGTAACGTATATGTGCTTCGCTGGCCAAGATGTTTACGTTACAGGAGTACTAAAAGCCATATTTCAACATTACCGTGCCGGACAGAATGTCTTAAATTAACATTTTTCATAAAGCAGACTTTTTGTCTGGTACACCATGTGTTCACTGTTATCTTGTGAAGATGGTACATGTAGGCATAACGTAGCAGCTGGATTTGAAAGCTGTCAAAATGCGTCCCTGTAGATTCAACCAGGAAAAATTGTAGTTCATAAAACCATTGTGTTAAGTTTTACTTTCTTCTGTTTATTCTACGATCAGAATTTGATTTGGTTGATAATTAGACATGTATATTTGTTGAGTTAAAAGCCCGGAAGCAATTTCTGACTCCAATAAAAAATACCTTTTTCTTAACGACATTTTATGATTTAAAATTTGGAGTTCATAATTTAAATGTTTTTTATCCGTCTTAATTTAAACTATCTGTCTATATAATAAAAAAAATAAAAAAACATATGACACAAGCTGGAAATAAGCAGATAAAAACAGCAACTCAAAGTTTAATGTACATGTATGTCAAGAATAGCTTTCTGGAACCTGACTCCTGGGTCCCGGACATTTGTAAAAAAGGTACATTGTACTGTAAATGTACTCTGAAAGCAATTTCAAATTTGACTCTAAAGATTTGCATAAAACAGTTTATTCAGAATCTTAACTGGATTCTAGAAAATTTGTGCCAAATTCTATCCCTGCCATTGTAAGTTGCCAGTTACCCATTGGGATAGCACACGTCATATGAGTGAAATAATCTTAAGTATGAAAGTGTGGTTAGCTTGCCCAGTATACTAGCTGTTTATTGTTTTATGTTAAATGACTTGGTGATGTTTTCCAGCCGGCAGTTCAGTATAGTCAAGATGATAGTTCAATTAAAGATGAAAATCGACCAAACCAAGGTGAATCTAGTCCACCAACACCTAGGTCGTTACGACTGGAACGTGTCGCTGCGGCACTAGCTCAGAGCAATGAAGACACACCAAGGTAAGGCTCAAATACTGAAAAGATGTTTTCAATGTAGGGAAGGCAATTAGGGTCTCTCTGTTATTTCTTTAAATATGTTTTTTTTTAAGATGCAATATTGTTATGAAACTTGTAAAGCTTCTCATGTAGTATAGTAATTGATGTGATTAACTGATGGATTGATAAACTGACAAGATAATGTCACTTCTTTTTTTGACATTTTAGATAGCCTCTGGTCATTTGTTATTTTAATCAACTAGGTTTTATTTGATTTGAAAATGCTGGCCATTGCCAATTTTGATGGTTTCTGGTTTAGAGGAATATCACAAAAGCTCCATGTTTAAATGAAAGCGAGGTGATCAACCCTTTTGACATAACTGATGACGTTTCAATTGTTGCATCATAAATGTTAGCACCCCAAGTGATGCACCAGCGATGACGTCACAGTGGGCTGATGTCGTGAGTTGGAGTGTTGAGGGCAGATAGCCCACTTGGACAACAAAATATTGAAGTGCCACCCCTTTTATGAAATTAGTCTATTGTTTATTAAGTTCAATCTGTAATAAATGCCCTATAATCTAAAGAGTTTGTTGATATCTGTTGCTTTCTGAGCAAATCAGGAAGCTGATTTTCTTTTAGTTTTAGGTTTTTTGTCCTGTGTCATAGCTTGTTGCCAGTAATATCGAGGGTGGTTTCCTCCGTTCATTGGAAGGATATCATATTAGTTAAATAGCCCTAAAATATGGCGTAACACCCAAAAGAAAGGAAGAAACAAACCTTTTATATTCTGCAATAGACCTATCAAAACCTCAAAAAACAGGCACATATATAAATTAAACTTAGGCCATAAAAAAAAGTTAATATTCGCCACTTGATTTTCCCCCTGCTGGATTTTTCTTTCTTCACATTTAAAAAAAAACATTATCCAAATCACCATTAAGTATATTTATCAGAGGGATCCAAAATGTATGCCAGTGTAGTTTTATTATATGAGAGAAAGAAATTTAAATAACACTTAATATGGAATGAAACTTTAAAAAAACCTTTCATGAACAGATATTGTTTGAGGATACAGATCGGAAAAAGAAAGAAAGCTATGAGTAAGAAAAAAAAAACCTGCATGCTGCTAAAGCAGAAGAAAATATGAAAAAAATTCTTGCCCGCATTCTTTTAAAAAAGTATCCCTACAATACATAACTTTGCATGGCTGACATGTACATGTTAGTTCATTTTAAATTGATCTGTTGGTTTTTTGCCTCTGTTTTATGAATCTGAATCCATATTTGTCCTAAACAAACTTCACTCTTTTAGTAAATAAAAACATATTTGAAAGCGCTTTAGTTTTTAATTCATTGGAGTATAGGAGTATATAAAAGTGATGTTTGTTTTAGCATCTCTATTCCAAAGGACATAATAGCTAGGTGAGACGTTTTAACATGTGTACTTTTTATTTTTTTTTGAACAGCTGATTGGCTTGGCGTTTACCTCAATATGGGACTTTTTAGTTATGACATTACAACATAAGTGTGACATACCTTTGCTAAATGACGTTCTCATTTTATAACAAAGCGGTGTCGATTTGTGATTTTTAACATGGGCGATATATATTCAATATTGCTGGTTATGAAAAAATAGTATTTATTTTTAAAGTAAAAATTTAACAACTTCTTTTCTTTAGGCCGACAATCTGCAATGTTAAAGTATAGGCATTTTGCCATGAACTGACGACGTCAAGTCATGGCATTGTGTGGTAAAGTCATAACCCAAAAGTCTCATATTAGATACTAGTAGACTTGTCATTTTAATGTTTCAATTTCTTAGAAACTCCATGTTGTTCATTCAAAACTTTACTGTTGTATCCCCACACATTCCAAATGCAGCGATGGTTTTTTTTAATTGTTTTATACGAAGTCTACACTAGGTTCAATTTAATGCCGTTTTAATCTGTCAAAATTAAATCTTTTGTTAAATAGCATTATTAAAATCGGCCGTTTTGTTTCAGCTTAATATAGAATTTTTATCTTTAATTTTTCTAATCTTCATCAATCATCAAATTACTACTAATTGTTTTAGTAACATGATTAATAAATAATAAACCTCTGGGGTTAGAGCTGTATGGTTTGAGTAATATCATATTCACAAAACTCTGGAGAAACAGTAAATTTTCAACAGAGCATTTACATACGTGTAATGTTTCACACTTCTGTGGTTGTGTCTCTTACTCTCTTTACTGTTTAATTATAAATATAATACACCGCTGTTATATATAAGTGGTCTAACCTTGAACACGGCGTTAAACACCAATCAATCAATAAATAACAAACAAACAAACCTATATATAAACAAAAGGTGACATGAAAGTGTTACTATATATTTCAGAATTAATTCTAATCACATATCACTAGACTTTTACAAGTGTTGTTGTTGTTTGCTATGACCTTTTTGACCTTTTGCTGCATTTGCTAGTTTTTTAATGGCATCTGTATGTTCAAGTTAACGAGAGAAAAAAAGGTGGAAGGAATGAGCTGCGTTTTCCTCTTTCTGTGTTGTGTTAGATAGAGACCAAGAAGTTTTAAAAGTTTTGTAATTTGTTCTTTTAATTTTAAAAACTATTATTACTTTTACACGGATTTAAACACATAAACATGTCTTTAGTTTAGCACATATTTCAGAATACTTTTATCTGTATAATACATTATGTTTAAATTAGTGAAGAAGTACATGTAAAATCAAACTTGGTATAACTTTTATCATAAAATAGTACAGATAATGAAGTCAAGTTAAAAAAACTTTTTTTAATAACATTTTAGTCTACTTTACAATAAAGATTATACTTACCCTCTGAAAGAAAACTGAGGTAAGAAAATAGTTACATACTGTTTATAATTAATTGTTCAGTGTACGTGGTAAAAAATCATAAAATATAGCTTTTTTATATAAAAAAAAATTTAAAAATAAAAAGCCTTTGTTAATGTCTATACTGTATACACATTCTTATAAATATAGAGAAAGAAAAATTGTAAAGTGTATACATTCCACTTAACTAGCTACTTATCCTAAAAACTAAGAAATGTTTTTATCCTACTATAAAACATGCTGTTGGTTGAGATTAATGGTGGATTGAGGCTGATTGTGAGTATTGTATATTGCAGGATATCATTAGAGAGCTCACACAGCACACCCAGTCCGCTCAGCAGTACAAACAGTAGTCAGGATTCTCTTCACAAACAACCAAAGAAACGAGGAATTAAGAGTTCTCTAGGAAGATTCTTCAGTAAGAAAGAGAAGGGTGCTGGCCCAAAAACAAAGGATGCACTAGTCAGGGAACTCATGCCATCTTGTAAGATCATAATTCTATTACACCATCTTGAAAGTGACTGTCTCCTCCTGAACTGCTATCACTCTTCTGTGAAGGAGGTGTGAAACCCATCACCAGTGGATTGTACAAACCTTGTGTTAAGCATCACTCGTGTTATCTTTTGTTTTCATGTATATTCAGGCCGGTATACATATTTAAAACTAAATCAAAAGACTTGAGTGATATTCATCTGCAATAAAATGGTTAACCCCTATATAATTAATGTTTTGACTTTAACACTTTTATGTAAGTATATTTATATATAACTTTATTTTCAGATAGTAAAAACACGTTACACAAATTATCTCTGTCAGTTTTAAATAATCTTGTATCCCCAGATGTCCTCATAACAAATTGATTAATGATATTAATAAAAACAGTTAAATGTACTGTACAGACATATTTATAAGATAATTTAAATTTCAAAATGCAAGTGAATATATACATGTATATAGCTCAGTCGGTAGAGTGTTGGCTCTGTTTAATAGCGAAAGGTCCAGGGTTTGATACCCAGTGGAGCTATGTCAAATTTTGTTTCTCTGCATTTGTAAAAATATATATAAACAGACTGTTCATGTAAAGTAACAATAGAGACATTTAGTAATATTAACAATTTAAAAAAAATAAAAATGAAAAAAATGAAAAATAGTAATAATATTTACATACTTATTTACAGCTGGCGGTTACATGGACACTCCTGAGCCAGCGGTGCCAGATACTCTTACAATAGGTCTAGGGCAGTCTGAGTTTGACAGGAGGAAAAAGAAAAAGTAAGTTTTCCCACTCTTAAAACTGAACTTGTTATCAGTGGCTAGTATCCGTATACATAGTCTGTTTGAAGAGAGTTTAGTGACAACTCTAAAGAATAATGAACAATTCATTATGACTGTATATAAAATTGTCCGGGTTGCCAGTAACGTCAATGGTGGTTTCCTCCACCGGGCTGACTGACTCGCCGTCGTACTGATGGGGGAAAAAACTGAGCACACCAATCAATCTTTTTGGTGTTTTTTTGTGATAAATATTACCTTGTTTTGCAGGGAAGAATTATTAGAAGAAGCAATGAAGGCAAGCACCCCCTTTGCGTTATGGAATGGTCCCACAGTTGTGGCGTGGCTGGAGGTAAATAACTCCTATCCTTGCTCTCTACTGAATCAACGCTGTCATATACATTTTGTATACTAGTTGAAATACTCTGAGTATTAAAAAAGCAATCATCAGTACCGACGGCAACACATTTATGTTTGCATGCTTGACATAATATTAAAATGCTTCTGTGGTCGCACAAATGAACAGGGCACTAGATTGCGTTTGTGTTCGCACAAAAACACACAGGGTAAAATGCTTATTTTTGGAACTTGGTTTAGATTTACAATATTGTTATTGAGAACTGTTTCTGTCCTTAATACTTTCCAACTGTATTTAAACTGACTATTAATTGCAATAGCCAAAGCAAATCCCTTTATTTGACACATGTAGTCAGGCCTGTGTTGTAGTGTTTTCTGGCATAACCTAAAACTGGCCCTCTAATATTTTTTAATAACCTATCATTTGCATTTGTCATTTTATTTCCTGATGTTTTTAATACATAATGTTGCATTTATGAAAAATAAAGGAAAATTGCTTTTTAATACAAATTCATACAAAATTTGTCAAAATCAGTAGCAAAATGCACTTTTAGACGAAGACTGAAAACTATTTGGGAAAGCTACAAATCAGTCCGGCTAAAATGAGTTTGCATAACCATGGGAAGAACCTGTTTGGTCCGTTCTTCCTAATGTCACAGGCCTGGTATTATATCAAATTATAATTAAGTAACCAAATAGACCATGATGTTAACTTTATTTTTATGGTTTCCAACCTTGTTATCTTATCATCTAACAAAAACAATCTCTTTTAAATATGGGTAAATGTTATTTGATGAATGTATACTGTCCTTAGTTTTGCATTCGTTTCAGTTGTGGGTGGGCATGCCAGCCTGGTATGTAGCAGCCTGTCGTGCTAATGTTAAGAGTGGGGCAATTATGTCTGCGCTGTCAGACCAGGAGATCCAGAGAGAGATTGGTATTAGTAACCCTCTTCATCGACTAAAGTTACGACTGGCCATACAGGAGATGGTCAGTCTAACTAGCCCATCAGCACCAAAAACTAACCGCAATGTAAGTGTTGAGCATGTAATCCAAGGATCCAGCTTCAATTTTAATTTAAAGCCCCACTAACCGCTAAACAAGATGATAGCTTTAACAATATAAGCATACAATTTATCACTAAAATGACATTTCGTTACAGGTAGCTCGTCAAAATTAGGAATGTTTTTTCATTCAGAATGGAACTGGAACTCTTTCAAACGGAACTCCTGTGCGTTCCACAGGGAACTGTTGAAAAAAAAAAAAAACAGAAAAATTAACATATTCATGGACGTAAAAAACGTTCCAAACTTGTTCCAAATACATTCAAAAATGAAGATTGGGCTTTGAAACGGCAATGCATGTCAAAATGCTGAACAGCTCGGAGCTGCTAAAATCTCAGGAACTGATGTGTGGTTGAAGCAAACGCCTTGCCGTTCTTATGAGAACGCGTTCCCTGTGGAACACACAGTTCCTAATTTTGACAAGCTCCCTAAAATATATAATGCAACATTTCTCATTAGTCTATAAAGCGCTCTAAAGGGCTGAAGACATTTGTATCTAACAGCCTTAGCTTAAACTAGTCGTGCCCAGTTATTGTAGATGTAAATACCAACTTTTACTTTGATTTGAAAGAAAAGTAGGAAATCAAAACTTTCAGCTTATGGCAAAAATGGAAAGTTCATAACTTTTTCTATTTGGGAAAATACAGAAACTCAGT
>JAVFBY010060790.1:0-12643 GCA_034781015.1 Tonicella lineata
CACATTGTTTTCATAATATAAAGTTCAACCTGGTATCTCCAGAAATTATACTTGCAGACAAAAAATAAAATGAACCCCAAAATTTACTTTCCTACTTAAAATATCCTTTTTCGGCTTTAAAATCCATACTTCTGACTGTAAGCTCACCACAGTTGGTGAACTCATGGGGATATGATATACACATGCTCTGTGCATATATATATTTTGTGGAACGTTTCTACTAGAGATGAACTCATTTGTTACATTTGCCCCATGTTACAACTGTCCCGGTCTCCCCTATTCATCAATATTCATACTACAGCTATGAATCTAATTTATCTGTAACCCTATAACTTGATTGTGCTAGATATGAGAATAACCTACTGTGAGAAAATTTCTTTTTGGGGTCTTATTAAATGATCATGTGGAGAAAAAAAAAATCTTACACTTTATAATGTGAAAATGTTTTATTTTTTGCATATTATTTATTTCGGAAATACGGCAAAAATATTTTACATCTTACATTTGTATTGCCAAAGAACACAGATCCACAATTTATTCACTGATATTTATATGAAAGTCAGAAGATAAAAGTATTTTATCGATAATATTCTATATCTTAGCGAAGATTTGATAAAGAATCTACTGCAAAATGGAAATTGTCTTACATATTGATAAAAACAACTTATCAATATTTTATACATAAAATCATCCAGAAATTGTCTATGACGGTTTATCGATTATTCATGGATGTTTATTCAATACACATCGAAAGCTGTGTCAGGTTGATTTGCCTGTAGCAAATTCTGCCCTTCTGTAAGTAAGTATACAAAATACGCAAGTTAAACACATACTAGCATGTTGTATATACTACATTAAATAATATATCCCGGGTATTCTCGTGTGGTGTGATAAGATTGCAATAGTAGGCCTATGCGTATTTCAGTACCACTAACTCAATGGACTATTTCTCCGTCAATAACGCAAGGATTGCATGTTCTGAAAAGTTGGCAGTGTAAACCTCATCGTAATACGCAAATCACAAAAAGCCGTGATTTTTCAATTTTACCATGGTTTTCTTAAAAGTGAAAAACAACCAGGCCTGCTCTGTCCTCTTTAAGACTCTCTGTCCAAGAGGATATACAACGCGACTTCTTCGCAAACTAAAATCTGAATCTGTTTGAAAACTTACCAGTGATAAAATTGGCCAGCGAGTAGATTCAGGGCCTGTACGGAAGCAATTAGATTGCACTGTACTGGTGTCAGGTAAATCTTCCAAATGTATGAAAACAAGATGTAAGCTCGACTCTTATATAACAGACATAGCATTCTTCCTAGGGGAACAAACTCGAAATCGTTATCATTTGGCTGATATTTTGAACTGGGATTCAGAAAACGTGATATATCTTATCACTTGTAAGAAATGTTTTAAGCAGTATGTTGGAGAGACCAAAAATTCCCTTAGAATTCGAGCTAAAAGCCACTTATGTGCTATAAGATTACGGCAGATCTCCCCCATAGCCGATCATTTTTCCATTTCCGGACATTCGGTTAAAGATCATTTTGAAATTATGCCAACTGAAAAATGCCCAACACTTCCCTCAGAAGAAGTCACCAAGCAGAGACGTTTAGAAAGGGAGTTTGTTTGGATTCAGACTCTCCAAACATTGCATCCATTGGGTTTTAACTTAGAACCAGGTAAAGGTTAAAAGAAAGATATAATTCCTTTCGTATTCCAATTTGACCAGCCCAGCACACAGTTTTCTCGTCTTCTTAGAAAGGATTACCAACAGCTTGTTCCTAGAATGTCTAAACCTCTACCACAGAGACCTATTATAAATAATTGCATATAAAAGGAACACAAATTTAAGGGATCTGTTGATTAAGGCTAAACTCCTTCTGTGTCAGATAACACATAATTGTCATGTGTAAAATATTTTGCCATGTTTGCTTTACCAAATGCTTACCTGGTCTAAATACGTAAGATTTGTTGGTACTTAATCGGCGCCTTCTCTGAAGCAGGCAAATACATAGAACGGTGGATTACAGATTGAGATGCTTGATTAACAGTCTGGTTATACTTCTGCTTTCTTTTTCGATATTGTCTACATCAATTCAGCTCTTGAATTTTAGTTTGATTGTCTTATGTATATTCCATGAACTTATGTACTTGTGTGAGTAAAGATAACCACGCATCGGCTGGTTACACTTTACTTTACTCTGCATTTTAAAAAATTCACTGAATTATAGATTGAGCTGATGTTTAGTCTTGTATAATTTGTTATGGGTTTACAAACATAATCAATTTTGTATCTTGTCAATAACTACATATAAATGGCTGTTAGCTTCTCGGGATGTAACTCACCCATGACAACTCAAGTTTTAGTCCATTGGAAACTTGTCTGAGAGTTAATTTAGAACGTGATGATTTGTCGTTTTTTATTAATTGGCATCCCTGTTTTAGTGCGATCTACTTTCTCAATATATATAAAGGCAAAACAGACCTTTGGGCGACATATTATAAAATGCATTAATAAAAATATATAATCCGTTTATATCCCAGATATATATATTTTTGCTTGGAAAGATGATTCGCTGTGGTGGATATTTCTATATACTGTGTTCGTTGCATTTTTTAAGTTTAATTTTGCGAGATTGTATGTTTTTATGCGCTTATTTTGAGACATTAACTTTCACATTCAGCCCAAAAGCACGTGTGTAGTAAACAATGACTTGTGTTTGTGCTCAAAAGTTAATGTTTCAAACTCCACAAATAAATGGAAAATTAATTTATTTGTTTTTAAAAAAATATGTTTTGTGCTTGATTTGATATTTAAAATATTTTTCAAAAATAACTAATCAGAACAACAGTTTGGCGATCTCCGGCTCATCTTCTTTTTTCGTTTTCTAACACGTACTTCCACCAGGCTATTGATGCTTACACCAGTTAACGCGAGATAGTCTGGAATCTCGCGAGGCTAACTTGTTTCGACGCTCTATCGTATTTCAGAAGAGGCGTGGTCATGTGTGTAAAGGCGCATTTGATTGGATGGGTTTTTGCTGTTTTACTTGTTTGTCAGCGAAAGCTGGGTATCAGAGGTAAGGCTAAGTTATGTCATCACTTTGTGGCGTCATAAGAAGTACTTAGGAAAGATGGTCATAAACGGGATTATACAAACTATAACCTATACTAATACATGTAGTTTCTGTGTTCATTTCGATAAAACGTGTTTACAAATATCAGTTATATGATACTTTAAGACTGTGAATAACTACGAACGTTGATGAAATATTAAAACAACTGTATGTGTTGATATTGCAATTGTTGGCATTAGAAACCAATTACCAAGAAAATGACATAAACAAAAAATTCGGAAAATGACAAACAAATAAAACCAAAAAGAGATGTATCGCATGCATTGGCCATGCATATATAGGTTGTGATGCCAAGGTTGTTGGCGGAATGCAATTCCACCCGTCGTCTTGATAATAGGAAAACACATTTAAAGCTTTAAGTTAATTATCAGTAAATTTATATTATATTTATATTGTGTTTACAAAACACACATGAGGATATCAAATAAACACAACCATGACAGATATATTGTTGCCAGGAATTTGTTGTAATACAATTCAATCCGCCGACTTGACACGAGAAGACATACAATTTTCAACTTAATTGACCAATTTGTTTTAAAGTTATTGTGGTCACAACAAATTTTATAAAGGTATATGACATAAAAACTTAATGCCGTATTGTTTTCTGGGATTTGCTGCAATACTATATACCCACCCTTACACTGATTTGACATAAGGAAGCTATAATTCCAAGTTTCAACTGAATTAGTCATTCTTTTTTATGTCACTTTGTTCTCAACACACATATATGGGAGTACTAGCTGGATCCATGCCGCTTCGCTGGTCTAACCAAACCGGAAGTTATTAGGTACAGTGCCAGAAGGAGGAGTAGGCTAACAACAATCAACATATATTCAATGTAACAGGTGGAGGCCAGAGCCCCTTCTGGAGTGGCATCTTGAACAAGTCAATCAGGGGTCAGAAAGTCACCCCCATTTCTTATATGCCTAAAACTTTCCCTCGGTCATGTCCTTTCAGAACATACATGTATATGGTTTGTGAGGACTATCTCTTTTGGTTTGGGAGAAAAATGCACCCAGGCAAACACACTGACAAGTCGCCTCTCTTACAGATTTCGATAACATATGAAAAACATAATGGCGGCCATATTGTTGTGAAGTATTTGATGGAATGCAATCCCATCCACCGACTTGATATGATGAAGTTGTACGTATCCAAGTTTCAACTTAATTGGTAAATTCGTTTTAAAGTTGTCATGTTCGACATAACACAACAATTAGAATTTCCAATATAATACTCGTGTGAGAACACAGTGGGGAAAACTTCATCCCTGACGCACGTCAGACAATCGAAATGTGCCATTTTTCTTTTGTTACGTCATTTAAATGCATCATTTTCGGACGCCTTTCGCGTCATTATTGGCTACAAAACTTTCATTTGCTTTTGTTGTGTTTAGTTTATTTAAAAAATGCGCGTGTGGGATTAAATGCATGGGAAAAACAATCCCATTCTCGAGAAGGAAAAACCCATCCCACCCTCGCCTGCGGCTCGATTTTTCCTTTCCTCGAGTGGTAACTTTCATACTAAAAGCATGTTATGTGGGATCCGCTTAATCCCATGAAAACTGTTATTATAAAGGTCGTATTGTTGCCCAGAATGTTAAGTTAACAATCTTGACAAGGAGATGCCACATTCGAAGTTTGATGTCAATCGGCGAATTGGTTTTAAAATGATCGTGTTTACATCTGGGATGGATGCACAGACGGGCGGACAACATTTATATGTTTTCCCTATGCGACTAAATTATCGGGAAAGGAGGGAGGAGTGGGGAGTCGGGGGTAAAAGTATATTGCATCAATCTTAAAGGGCCATTTCCACCAAAGACGATAACCGTAACCGCAACAACATAGTCGCGGAAATAGAATATTACCACTTCTCTACTATGCTATACCATTCCCACCAAGGACGTCATGTCACAACCACATCAGCTAAAGCCCTGTTTATGTCGCACTGCGCTGCGTTAGAACTAACGGCAACTGATCAGTTGCTGATCGACGTAGCCAAGACGCGGGAGCGCTTATGTCACATTCAAAGCTGCGGCTAACTGCTCCACAAAAGCTGTTGACAACTAGTTCCCACACGACGTTACTGCGACATAATCTAGACTTAAGGACTGTAAACGTTCCGTCGGAGGGGAAAATAAATGTTTCTATTTCCACGACGACATGTCTCAATTTGTCGGGTTTTTTTAAACCAATAATAAATGCTCAATTTAAAAAAAAACTGACCTATAAAATACATTGTAAAATGGAAGAGACGGATTCCAAGACAAAGTTAATAATATTGTTATCGAAAATAGCACAATTATTCTTTTATGATCGACTGTTTGTCATAATTTTCACAAAAATGGCAAAACAAGGGGGTCATTTCGCCATTTGCATTCTCTATACCGTGAAGAACTAATAACGTAAAAAGGTACCTTAAGCGTTTCTTCAAATTAATATTTTTTTTAAGGAAAAATACTCGACTATTCACATACAAATACGTGTGATAACGTCCCGCGAGTTAGACGGTATATCGCTTGGAAGTGGAAATGCGTCGCGACATCATGCAGTTGAGGCAATCTGATTAGAATCACATCTGTATTAGCTCCCCGGTATTGTATTGTCGATAACGGGGAGCTAATGTAGATCTGATTTTAATCAGATTAGTAGTTGCGGTTATCGTGTTCAGTGGAAATGGGTCTTTATGCGTTGGAAAAAATAATGCGACAGTCCGCCACAGTGTGAAATAGTAAATTTCATAAAATATCTACTAAAAGCACGCTGAACAAGCATAAATACAATTAATTGTTTTGTGGGTGCTTCGATTTAAGTAACAAAACACCAAAATATTTACATTTTCAACCAATTGTGCTGTTGCCAGATTCTTACATAACTTAGGCTTCCAATCGCACAACAATACTGTTGTCAGTAAAGCCTTATATACTACTTGGATTTCTTAAATGAACATGTTTTTCTTTTAATAATATAGATGCCCTTAAATCTCTGTATGTTTCTTTGGTTAGGTAAAACCTCGTATATGCTTCACAAGTTTGGTCACCTCAAAAGAAGTTCATAAAGTATCTGTGCATTAAAACCAATCGGCCTTACTCCTCAAATAATTATGCTTGACACTGACAATATTTTAATCTGCCCACTCTACAAGCACGGAGAAAAGCTGCCGATTTAAATCTTATATATAAATGATTTCATTCTAAAGTAGATTATTCAAAGTGCCCCACTGAATCGCATGACTCCCCAAGAGGCTCTTTTCAATATGAAACTCCCGGCCTTGATGCTCAGAACCGAAGGTGTTTAAAAACTTCGATATTGGTAGTTATCAATTTTGTATTTTGTTGGACACCAGTTGATTTGCTCTGGCCTCTTGTACAGGTTTGTGCAGACTGTATGGATATTAAAATCTACAGGACTATTTACATCGTATGTTGTGCCAACTCTACAATAAATCCATTTATATATTTAGCCACCAGTCACAAGCTTCGTCAGGATTTCAAAAAACCCATCTTGAGACAGCGAAATCAATGCTGAAATACTTTGCAAAAACAAGTAAGTTCGTATCACCCTTTTTATAATAGAAGGTTACCTTACGATCCCTTGTTCATTTTAACATATATCAGAAAAAATATTGTTGTTACATATATCAGACAAACTATTAATGTAACATATGGTAGACAAGCTATCAATGTAACATATATCCGACAAACTATCCATGTAACATATATCAGACGAACTATTAATGTAACATTGATCAGATAAACTATCAATGTAACATATATCAGAAAAACTATTAATGTAGCATATATCAGAAAAACTATTGTGTAACATATATCAGAAAAACTATTAATGTAGCATATATCAGAAAAACTATTGTGTAACATATATCAGGCAAACTATTAATGTAACATATATCAGACAAACTATCCATGTAACATATATCAGACAAACTATTAATGTAACATTTATCAGACAAACTATCAATGTAACATATATGAGAAAATTATTAATGTAACATATATCAGGCAAACTATCCATGTAACATGTATCAGACAAACTATAAATATATTAATTCCAAAAGCTCATCTTGAAACAGCGAAATCAATGCTTGAATACTCTGCAATCATTGCAAACTCTAGCCATTTCGTATCACGTGTAATATAATAGAAGCTACTTTTAGATCCCTTGTTCATTTTAACATAATTCAGACAAACTATTAATGTTACATATATCAGAAAATCTATTAATGGAACATATATCAAACAAACTATCAATGTAACATTTATCAGAAAAACTATCAATGTAACATATATCAGTCAAACTAGTATATCAGACAAACTATACCTGTAACATTTATCAGACAAGCTATCAATGTAACATATATCAGAAAAACTATTAATGTAGCATATATCAGACAAACTATCCATGTAACATATATCCGACGAACTATTATTGTAACATATATCAGACAAACTATCCATGTGACGTATATCAGACAAGCTACTTATGTATTACTGTAAATATATTTAAAAAATGTCCTACCCGGTTGTATGACGTGTCCAAAGTGAATCGTATGGTAGTAGTAAAGCTTTATGTGAAATATACTCAGTTTTCTCTTGTGCTAATATATTTAATTACCAGGGAGTGCATTTTCAGAAGGTCGGCGGTAGTAGTATACTTTACGCAGAACGAGCCCCATGCGTTATATGTAATAGGCCCAGGTTGTGGCAGATGAAGCTTCAAAGCGACCCCGTTGTAGGTATAGAGAAAGACCTTGAATTCGACCTCCGTGACCTTGAAATTTCGAAATGCTTCGATTTGGACCAAATTCGATATACAGAGACAACTTGGGATGCCAAACTTTTTGGTAATCTCGAAATTTACCCAAGTGACTTTAAAGATACATATGCTCTCAAAATCAGATTTTTCAGTAAATTCAGATTGCAACGATTTTAAGTGGTGTCAAAGTTATTTCATAAATAAAAATAATACCGCAGAAATGAAAATTGTTTAATGTGTAGTTATCGTGTATGAGCCAAGAGAAATCATGGTTCAGATCGAACTGGCCGTAAAACAGCGTGCGGACTGGTATTATTAGGGCCCTCGTTTTCGTCAATCGATTAAAACTAGCTCCTGTCGTATTACGCTTCAGCGGCAGTTAATAGTGACCGAGGAACATTGTTAACGGATAAGGTTAGAATAGATAAGGACCATTTGCGAGAATAAAAGCGGAATTTCGCCTATCGAGCCCACAAGCCTGCTTTTAGCTACGGTATGAATGTCTTATCGAGGCCATGGTACACGGGAGTTGCCGCCCCTGATGCTATAAGCATATTTAAATTTTAAGTTAATTTTAACTTTTAGTTAGCGTACAAATTTGAGGGTGGGATTAACGAAAAGCTCCTAACTTTGGTTTCCTCATAAAAATAAGTATTACTCATTTGATTCGGTTTTAACAGCAAAATTACCCTATTTTGAGAGCTGATGTATCTTTAAACTTAATCTCAGTGACCTTGAAATTTAGAAATGCTTCTATTTCGACCAAATTCGATATACAGAGACAACTTGGGTTAGGAAAATTTTTGGCCATCTTGAAATTTACCCGAGTGACCTTGAACTTTGCCTCCGTGACCTTAGATTTAATAAATGTTCCGATTTGGACCAAATTCGATATTCGATATTTTTTCTTACTTAATCTTATTTTAATCCCACCCCGTTTTATAGGAACTATTTTTTTTTCTCAACACGACGTTAGCCCGGCATGGCGTCACCCAATTCCATCGGACGTTCCATCATATCCAGTAGCACACTATCATCAGCTAGCCACCCTCAAATGGCATTAGACCTCTGTAAAGACTCAAACTACTTGACTATTACTGGCCACCAGCCTAGTACCGTGCATAAAACAGACATCGCCATCATGTATCCAACAGTCTGCCGTAAACTTCTATCACCGTATGACGAACTTTACACCACCGTCACTCCACCGTTGGGCACACCTTGTGGACTCGGTACAAGACTTACGCGGCTATAAAAGTGTTGTCTCGGGGCTGTTTAAGGATGGTCGAGTGAAACTAGGCCGAGACTATTACGAGACGATTATGTTACCTACCCTGGACGACGTTATACAAACCCCAACGCCACCCTACCAAGCAGCTAACTGGTTGTGTATAGTCTACTCACTGCCGTGACGTGTCTGGTCGGCGCCTGGTATATAGCGAACTGGTGTTAAAGGACATGTCGCTACCCCTTTAGCATTTCTTGACGTAAAACTACAGGTCACACCGCTGCCCATCGCACCTATCCAGGTCGCTCATCACCGCATACCACACCACCACAGACGACATCGCGACAAACCACGATCACAAAGACGCTCGACAAGAAGTTACGTGCCTTATACTACACACTGCATAGCTCAGCCGCGTACAGTGGCGTATCGGGATTATGGAACGCTGCCCGAGAGGCTGGACTCAAGACCACGAAAGCCTAAATTGTACACTGATTGAAAGGACAGCCGACGTATACCTTACACCGGCCAGCCCGACGTCACTTTCAACACAATCGTGTCATTGTTGGGGGTATCGACAGTCAATGGCAGGCGGATTTGGTGGACATGCAAAGCCTTGCCAAAAACAACGACGGCTATCGCTACCTACTCACGTGTATTTATATTTTCTCTAAATACGCCTGGGTGGTTCCCATTCGATCCAAAACAGGGACTCACCTCGTGGCGGCCTTTCAGCACATCTTTGACACAGGTCGACAACCCTTGTACTTACAGATGGATGAAGGGACAGAGATTCTCAACAAGACCTTTCAACAGTTTCTACGCGAGCGTCAAGTCTACTTTTTTCACATCTGGAACGAAACAAAGGCGTCGGTGGTTGAATGCTTCAATCGTACATTTAAAGGGCGCATGTACAAACATTTCACAGCAACCAACACACGACGGTACATCGATTTCGTGTCAGACTTAGTCCTGGGCTACAACAAAGCGTATCACCGCAGTATTGGTAGAGCTCCCGCACAGGTCACAGTACGACATTAAGCGGTTGTACGTCGACGTATCTATGGGACGGTACCTGTACCCTTCGCAACACAAGACGGGTTCCGTGTCGGCGATCTCGTCCGGATCAGTAAAATCAAAGGACAGTTTAAAGCGTACTTACCCAATTGGAGCACGGAACACTTCCGAATCAGACAAAGCCACACCCGCCGCCCCGACGTGTACACGCTAGAAGATTTAAATGGGGAAATCTTATCGGGGACGTTTTACGAGGCCGAGTCACAACACGTCACCACCAACCCCGACGATTACTACCGGATGGAAAAGATCCCCAATACGGAGACACGTCACCGTCGGATTTACCATTGGGTGAAGTGGGTGGGGTGGCCCGCAACGTTCAATTCGTGGATTCCAGCGAGTGATTTGAAAGGTATTTAAGAGACTGACACACCGCGCCAATTCAGTCTGAAGTATGACACAGTTGACAGCGCTAACCCATCAGCGAGACTTGATCAGACACGAGACCACCCATCTACCAACTAAGGCATGGACATTGTCAGTGACACTACCCAGAACACCGCTCAGAACGCCACACGCAACCGCTTATGGAACCAGCACTGTCGAATTGTGACTTCATACGTTGATATCATACCTCTACTCGGTCAAGTCACCACCACCTACACGGCGCAACACCAAAACACGACGCTTTGATTCTGTATGGATACACGGTTCTAACATCCCTTTACAGGCTTGGTCTCTGGGGCGACCGGGAGTGGAAAATCAGTCTTCACACAAGCCTTGATACAACGCGCGGCCACGCTCATCTACCCCCCTCCCCAACGTATCGTGTGGTGTTATGGTAATGGCAATCGTTGTACGACACCATGCCGATGGTCGAACTCCACGAAGGCGTCCCTGATCTGCACATGTTCGATCCCAGTGTCAATGCATTAGTGGTGGTTGATGATCTCATGACCGAAGCCGACGACCGTCTCACAGCCCTTTTTACCAAAGGAAGCAATCAGTAACCTGAGCGTCGTGTACATTGTCCAAAATTTATTCCATTCAGGGAAGGGGCATCGCACCGTTAGTTTAAACACCCAATATCTCGTCGTGTTTAAAAATCCCAGAGACGCCTCTCAATTCACCCACATCGCCAAACATGTACCTAGGTGATACCAAATTTTTACGTGAGAGTATCGCCGACGCCACTAGGTAACCCACGGGTATTTACTCATTGGCTTGAAGAAAGCCACACCTGACGATCTCCGTTTACGTACGGCCGTCATTCCCGGACAAATACAGTACGTCTACATGCGGAAAGTATAAAAGTCACCCCTAGGACCACACCACACCAGTCATTGTAAAAGCACCGTAAGCATCATGTTAGCTCGAGTGAAGAGACATCTCCCTATGTTGCGCGTCATGGCAACCGCACCTCCTGAAGTTTGCTGAGCCCTCATGCGTGGTAGTAATAACCAGCTTATGACTAGTCTGTGTGAGTGTGCTAAAAATACTTTAAAAGGCAATGTGGTGGTTTTTTTACTTAGCGCTCTAGCGGCACCACTCATCGGACTCGTCGGGTCCTTGTTGGGTGAAAAACGCGCCTAGTATGGACTGCCAAAAAGATGGCGATGGTGAAATCGCTGTTGTTGGAAGCCCTACAACGGGCAGTCGCCACCAACAGCGCAGCACCCTATCAACATTCAGGCAACTGCTTTGAAGACGTTGGGTCAAGAGATTGAAGCTATATTACGACGTTCAGAGTTGTCGGATACGGAGAAACTTCACCACTATCACCAGACACTTCATTGTTGTTTGACGTGCCAAACCCAATTGCAAGGAGCCAATCATCCCGTTGGGACCCAATACACACAACTGACGCAGTGACAGTACCTGCAGAATCAACTTCAACACCTAGCAGTAGATCCCACGGCCGCGCCACTGGGACCGGCGCCGCGCCTTTGCGCCCCACGCCCGCGCCCAGTTCCGGCAGCAGTTCCGGCAGCCTCACCGTGGAAAACCGCAGTGCGACAGATCGTGGGGTACGACGTGGGACACGTAGTGGTGTCCGCAGTCCAAGTGTAAGACAGCGTCGACTGCCACTCCGTTGGAGTACCTATTAAAAAGCCACCTTCGTCTGGTGTGGCTTCAGTGTGTTACCATTATAAGTATGTACCATCCTCTGCCATGTATATGTATTTGTGATTTGAACCTCTCGTGCCACCCAAAAAGTGGTCTTGAGCTAAATAAAGAATCTGACGTTTGACCGCAGTATGTTTTACATTACCCTCAACAGCAACAGTTCGATGCAAGTCTTTCCAAATAATACGGTGGGGCATAACACGACCCAACTGCCGCAGGCGATTCGGCTCACTCACGACTGAGAGTGTGGTCTAGTGGGACTCATCTACCCCCACAGCTGATACAACATTCAAGCCCGTGAGGTGTATTTCGGTGTGCTTGACGTGGTAGATTTACACAAAGAGTCGCATCGGTATGA
>JAVFBY010060901.1:0-12643 GCA_034781015.1 Tonicella lineata
TTGTCGCCGGAGCAATTGTCGCCGGAGCAATTGTCGCCGGAGCAATTGTCGCGGAGCAATTGTCGCCGGAGCAATTGTCGCCGGAGCAATTGTCGCTTTTTTGGAGCAATTGTCGCCGGAGCAATTGTCGGGTTACCGCTCTCAGATGCATTCTCAGCCATTTTCAGCTTCTTTTATGTCTTATTGTAGGTAAATTTTTAAGGGATAAATACTTATTTAATTCTGCAAAATTACTCTTCTGTCCAGTTTCCCTTGCATAATAATCCTGACCGTTGACCACGATCACCTGGCGTCAAAGAGTTGGATAAAAAATAAAATATATATATATACATGTAAATTGCTTTTTAATGCAGAAAGACTCAACTTATTGTGAAGAGACTGGTACATTGTGGCTGATGTTTCAGGAGGGTGTAGGGATGTTTTGTTTGCTTTGCCAAAAGGAGCCCTCCGTTCGGTATAAATGAAGCCATGTAACTATTTATTGTGAATCGCAACAGCACATGCATATAATTTCAGCGGAACTTAACCAACGTGTCAATATATTTCACCATGAAAGTGTTCGACAGTAGGCCTACCAGGAGAGGGATACATGTGGTTCTCATAAATGCCTTCCGAAGTGCGTATTGGCTAGTTAAACAAGAGATGGGTAAAAGGAAATTGCCATCTCTTTTGCTGTTACTGGAACACTCGGGTCTAGACAAAATGAAATATTTTACACATCACTCGTATAGATCAATTCAAGACATTTTTCTCGTACTCCGTCACACAATTCAAGAAAATATTCTACACGCTTTTACAGACAGCTCTTTTGGACTCCTGCTTGATGATGTAATAGATATATCTGTCACTGAACATAAGGTGATGTTTGTTCAATATATTGACAATAATGCAGATATACAAAATAAATTCCTGGCCATTAGAGATGTCTTGAAAGTCCTAATGCAGAATGTTTAGAGAAGGTGGTCAGAGGTACCCTTGATAATCTTGGTCTCAATGGGGAGAAATTAACATCTTTAGTGACAGATGGGGCAAGCATCATGGTTGGAAAGCAAAATAGTTTGGTTGCACGTTTGAAGAGATCTGTGAACCCCAAAATGCTTTACATCCACTGCATTTGTCATCGACTGGCTTTAGCATGCTCTGATCCAGTACACGAAATAGCATATGCATATCTTAAAAATGTCGAAGAGCTGCTTTATTGTTGCTGGAAATTTTTTGAGAACTCTCCAAAAGCGGTCATGAAATTGTAATCTCTGAAGACAACATTGACTAAAATATAATATAATGGGTCGTGAATGAAAAGTAAAGGAGAAACATATTGGTCTGACTTTGATTAATGTCACTAGGATTTGAAAGTTTGAAATTTTGTAAAATTGTGAGAAGAAAACATGGTTCGCATGAATTTATGTCTTGCTAAACCCTTGGTCGCAGACAATCTTTTTCTTTTCATTACTCCGTATATGGCCTGGTCGCATTGCATACATTAAATGAAATAAATATGTATCTTACTCAAAATATGTTCTATTGTTCTTAAATAAGTGTTTTATAAGTATTTCGCTTTAAAGATACATATGCTCTCAAAATTTGCTTTTTCAGTAAATTCAGATAGCAAAGATTTTAAGTGGTATTAAAGTTAAAATAATACAGCAGAAGTTAAAATTATTTAATGTGTGCTTATCGTGTATGAGCCAAGAGAAATCATGGTACAGATCGAACTCGCCGTAAAACCGCATGCGGATCGGTATCATTAGGGCCCTAGTTTTCGTCAATCAATCAACTGAAGCTTTTGCTGTATTACGCTTCAGGGGCAGTTAATAGTGACCGAGGAACATCGCTAACAAATAAGGTTAGAATACATACGGACCATTTACGAGAATGAAAGCGGAATTTCGCCTAATAAGCTCACAAAACTGATTTTTGCTAAGGTACGAATATCTAATCAAGGCGAGTTGCCGCCCCTAATTCTTCCCTTCATTTTAATATGCTGGAAGCATATTTAAATTTTCAAGTTTTAGTTATTTAAAATCAACCACTTAGCATACAAAGTTAAGGGTGGGATCAACGAAAAGCTCGTAACTTCGGCTTCCTCGGAAAAATAAGTATAACCCGTTTTAACAGCAAAAATACCATATTTTGAGAGCGTATGTATCTTTAAGGTGACTTACTCATCAAAGCTCTCTTCTTCTCCAATGTGAAGTGGGTTGTTGTTGTAACTCTCCATTAGTGTACCATGGTTAGAGGAGACATTTTCTGTATCACTCTGATCATGACTCCATTGTCTGTTTATCATGACTTTAGCATTGACTGATAGGGATTCCACCTCCAGTGTAAAATCTACAAGCGGCAGAAAAAAAAGTTAAATAACATACATCTTTCTAACTTGCACAACAAAGCAAGCTGAATTTAGGCATCTAACATGTCTAACCCTATTTAAATTGCCATAAGGAAAACAAGTTTGGTTAAAATAGAAACTGAAGGATATTGGAAATAAAATCCATTTACGGGTATTTAAAAAGGGAATTGAATCACAATAATATTGTCCCTCAGATTAAATTTAATTAAAGATTCAATAAGACTTATAAAAGCAAGCTTAGGGTTGATTGATTTGTTTGTTTGTTTGATTGGTATTTAACACCGTACTCAATGGTATTTTGCTTATATGTCAGATTCTCCCATTCTTACTCTGTACTACGGTACTCAATATGATGGGAAAAACTAGACGAAACCTTGGAAAAACCACACCTGCTGCAGTTAAGTCGTGTTCTGCGACAGTCTCATATACCTAAGCAGGTTAACTGGGCGGCTTGAACCCGTGCGATCAGCAGTCTGCCTAGCTAACCACTGAACCATGGCAAGGGCCTGTATGGGTCGAAAGGAAGTCAATTTCTTATTATTTTTATTTCTAAGCAATATTTTGACTCAGATTAAATTTAATAAAAGAGATTTACGAACCTTGTGGATTCCTCAGATCACAATAGTGTTTAATCTGTGTGACATCCTGTATGAGTTGTGAGAGAACAAAGCGTCGCTGTTGTTCAGCCTTGGTAATGGTGGGATCAATCCAGGGTTCGCCACATGATGTATATACGACCTGATCCCGACTCAAGTCAGACAGGTTGAAATGTTCATTTCCTTTCTCATCAAACAGGCGACGAGCAGCAAAGGGAAGGTCTTGTAATGCAGTACAACTATCCAGAAACTAAAAAAAGCAATATTGGTTGAATTATTAGCTTCACACTGTCCTTTAGATGATTAGCTCCATTCATACCAAGATGTGGCAGTCTAATGGCTGAAGAAAACCAAATAACGAAAAAGGGAGAAAAAAAAAAGGAGCAAAATATGCCAACAATTAATTGGAGTGGTTTGCTGCTTAAAAATGTAGCTCTTATAGCACCAAGCAGGGAAAGCTTACAACGACAAATAACACAACAAACAACAACACATAAATAAAGGTTTAATGTGAGGGCCAAAAGAATGGCCTTTAATCCTATGCTTTTCAGTAAGCTATTTTAGAATTACCAAGACAAACTTGTCCCCAGGATAGATTTTGGGTACAGTGTGGGCTAGGTTTTAATTGTAATATAAATCTAATATAAAATTAGGCAGGAGTAAATCAGCTAGCAAGAAACAGTCTTAAAAAAAATGAAGCAAATGATGACAAGCTTCATTATTGGAAGATGATTATATCTTGGAATGGAGAACTTTGTCCTCTTTTTTTTTTTTCGAGAAGAACTTTTCAAAACTCGTTTTCAAAAGTGAACATGTTTTAGATTTGAACACAACGCCACTCACCATTGAGAATTCTAATTCCCTAACTGACATGTTTTGACAATGTAACGACATGTCAACATCATCCATCTCATTATTTTCATCTTCTTTCTGTGCTCGTTTTCCATGTTTGTGAGAATCTGTCTTACTGGGACTATTCATCCACTATAAAACATAAAACAATTAAAATATGATATCCAACACTTCCATCTACAATCCAGCCATTTGTTAATAAATTGGTTTGTTTGACGTCATACTCAAGTGTATTTCACTTTAACGATGGAATCTCCACTTCTTACTCAGCACTACTTTAATAGGGTGGAAAACCGAAAGGAGCACTGTAAAAATGATAGCCCAAGTCACCTTGTGACTTATAAATTTTTAAAAATTATCTTATTATTATTGTAAATGTATGTTATCAAACATGTATAAAGTTGGCTGTTGTATGTTGTGTCTGTTTGTTTGTTTGTTTGTTTGTTTGATTGGGGTTTAACACCGTGCTGAGGGGTATTTCACCTCTATGATGGCATCTGGTGAGCCTGTAATGATTGCAAACAAAACTAAACATAAATACACACTACCACATATATCAATATTTACAATTATAAGAATAAAAAGAATATTACACAGTGAATTGTGAATACCATAATATTGCTTTTATGAAAGGAGAAAATGAAAATCCACTCAATGCTTTACTACCCGTGGTTTATTCCTGCCACCATTCACTTATAATAAGAAATATTTATGGTATTCACTTTTTACTGTGTAATATCCTTTATATTTCTGCTGAAATGTAATGAAGGTGATTAGCTAGACTTACATTAGAAACATTTGGGCCGACCACCAGAACATTATTTTGTCGATCTCTATCTCCATTCCTTAAAACAGCCAATCGCAATGGAGTCGCTACAAAAACAAAAAAGTCCTTTCATCAATTGAGATTTGAAAAGGAATTTCTGCTGAAATATGCTTTACTGAAAAATGGATAATTATTCATTTTTTTTTTCTGGAAAGAATTATGCTCACACGGTTAATGAAAAATGACTAGAATGGTCCATACACTATTTACTGTTAAATTTCTACCTTCCCCTTCTATGTTCCATTCCACCAATTTTTTTTTTACTTAAGTCAAAATTGGAAACTAACTTCAATGGCCTATTTTTATATCTAAATAATTTCAGATTTTGGTATATATTATACTTGTCAAAATACACAGAAATAAAATTTGACATGCCTCCACCTGGGGATTGATTGATTGATTGGGGTTTAACGCCATACTCAGGGGTATTTCACCTATACAACAGCGTGCCAGCCCCATGGGTGGAGGAAACCACCATTCACGTCACTGGCAACATTAAAGACGAGACAGAAAAAGGGGGAAAAAAAGAAGAAAAAACGACAACACGTAAAAAAAAACCTACTTCCTGATGCCCTTTAACTCCGAGAGCACTAGGGCATCAGGGAGCTCTCGCCCAACCACCCGCAATACACAAAGGAATAAATACTTAAATAGTACCAATATATATCAATAAATTATTGTTTAATTAAAAACAAATAATAATAATCGGTATCAAAAATAAAAATAGAAAATGAATAAAGTACTGATTCAACCAGTTAACAATTTCATTCTTCATGTTATTTTAAAAAATAAATTAATGGATATATGTCAAATATTTTTTTCGGCCGTTTTCACCCACATAGAGTACATGTAGTTACATAAGTAAGCCAGTGTACTGCACTCAGTTTCTCTCGAATTAATTTATAAAAAAAATAAGAGCATCACTATTATTTAAGCAGCATCAATATTATTAAATAACATAAAGACACAGGTCTTTATTGATTATACATGCAGTCAAACGCTCTTAAAAAAAGATAGATTGATTGATTGATTGGGTTTAACTCCGTACTCAATGGTATTTCACCTGTATGACGGTGTGCCAGTCCCATGGGTGAAATAATTGGCCAACATGAAAGACGAGACAGAAAAAGGAAAAAAAGGCACTCAGAAGACGACACCACAAAGGGAATCTGCTTGCTGCTGCCTAGAGAGTACCAGGGCATCAGGAAGCTCCCGTCTAACCACCTCCTAGAAAAAAAGGGTAATAGATGGTACCATAAAGGGTTCTTGAGGTGGGGCAATAGAGGAACCATTTTTTGCTCCCAATTGAACCATTTTTAAATGTTAAATAATTGTATAGAGTTCTTAATAGAACCATTTTGTCAGGAAAGAACTGTATGTGGTTTAATAGTTAAAGGGTTCTATAAATAACTCTTTCAAAGTTTTCAATTTAGAGGCAAAAAGGGTTTCCTATTGCCTCACCTAAAGAACCTTTTTGGCTCCATCGATAACTGTTTTTTTTACCACTGTATGGACTGATTGTACAGCTAAGGGTATTATGAAGCCTATTTTTTAAAACTCCTTTTTGTCCTTTCCTATGTCTGTATTTGCCGTAGGCCTACCCGTCAAGGGTGGAGTAATCATACTTAAGAAAGTGAACAACAAAAGTTAAAATCTGTGTTTCTTTATCCCGATTTTTGGAAACAACCTGGTCCAAACACAACTTATGCGCTGCTGAGCAGCATTTTTGAACGAATGGCAGAAAGAGGTATTAATTTAAATCAGTACAAACTAATGCAATTTGTCACCACAATTAAACCTGACATAAACACAGATTTGATATACCAGCTTATTTCAGTCTGACAAAACAAAATTCAATCCAAACGTCTTAATTTACAATCAAATACACCTTGGATGCCAGATACTATAGACATTGGTCCACTGTGTAAATCACAAAACATAACTATTAAGTTTTTGGATGACGAGTCATTGAGTTTATTTAAAGGAACTGTTACCAACGGCATTATTTTGGAATTAAGGATTTGCTGGTGGTGGAAACAATACACTTGGAAAATATATTGTTCCTGGTTGGCCAAACTTGGAGTATGTCTAGAATTTTCCGTGGAAAAAGTACGCCAAAATATAAACACTTTGCAGAAAAAATACATGAAAGTCATTAAATTGAACAAGCAAGCATATTTCTTAAACATGAATTTCCGGAATCCCAATTAAGTACAGTGATTACCGCACTAATTAGTCCTCCGGAAGAAAACGCTATACACCTTGAATCTCTATCGATAGCACAATCCACAGTTGAAACAGTTAAAAGAGGGGAAAAGGTAAATAACAAGTGGGGTTTTTATGAAACTTTAGATAACACTTGACAATTTAATACATATAAAATTATTCTAGTTGCCCACGGACAGGAATGCCGTAGATTACAAAACATGGTTTAACAGGCTTTTGGCCTCCAAGTTTGACCAAACCTCTTCTCCAGTGGAGGCGAACAAGGTGTTAACGCGCTACTAATACCCGTTAACCACCTCCGTTGCGTGCAATTTCATAGTTAGTCTATATTGACTCTCCTGCAAAGGAGATATTAGTGGGCGTTAATAGGCAGTAGTAGCGCGTAATACCTTGTTCACCTCCACTGCAGAAGAGGTTTGGTCAAACTTGGATGCCCGCATAGTGTGTTGAACCATGTTTTATAATGTACGGCATTTCTGTCCGTGGACAAATAAAACAATGTTATATGTATGGCATTGTCAAATGCTATCTAAAGTTTCCGAAGAACACACTTGCTATTCACCTTTTCCCCTCTTTTAATGAAGATCAGGAAAACACAACTGAAGCGATGGATTCTCCTAATCTTAAGATTTCCAGCCTACTAGAAGATAGTAAAGCGAACAACATCAGCAAGGAAAATTTAATAGGTCAGTTGAAGGAGTTCAAAAACAAATTTCAAGAAACGCAATTGAAATTAAGGCGCGTAAAAAGAAAACAGGACAGACACAGAAACAATAAGACAACAAACAACAATTACCTCTTTGCAAAACGACTTGGCTGGTCTAAAGAATACTATCCAAGAAAACAAAGTCAAGCAACAAAAAAACTATCAAAAAACATTATATGTTAGATCAAATAACCTAATCCTCCAAAAGAAACTTGAAGAGGCAAACATTGAAAATGGCATTGCGAACCAACAAATAAAAGAACAAAACAACGAAATTAATGATCTTGTTTGCAGAGTAGATGAGATGCTAAGTGACAAGTTTAAAGTGGTAACCAAGATAGAAGGGAAATATACAGCCGAGATCAGACAAACTGTGGTGGCGCTAGTCTGCCTAGAACTTGGGAACCAACACATCTGCAAGGTGTTAGAAATAGTTGCCAGCAGTTTGTGTGGTACTCAAATTACTGAGTTGCCATCGGAAACAAGTGTAAACTATTTTTGGCCGAAGCCAACATTATAAGGAAATATCAAGTCTGTGAAGCTATCCTGGAAAACCAGAATAACACCTTACATCTGTGCAGTGACCACCAGCGACATTTGTTTGCTTACCAGGTGGCTACCAAAGCGCAAACCTATGCCTTGGCCCTATCTGAAACAGTTCATAGCGACACCAAAACTCAGATAGGCGAATTCAATTGCAGCTTTAAGGTATTGGCCAAATTGATGGGCATTTCCGACACAGAACTGGACCATCCCAACCAAACTAACACTCTCAATAAAAAAAATATGATGGCGGACCAGCATGTTGTCAACACAAAGTTTAAAGGGGAGTTGGAGGCTCTTCGACTAGCAATGTTAGAGAAGTCAGAACTAAATTGGAGCTCTTTAACTGAAACTGCATGAGCAAATCAATATAGTGACAGTCCACATATGGTTTTGTTTTTTGCACGTTCTGTTAGGGTTTACAGACGCAACAGAGGATGCCATGTTGGCATATGAAGCCATTTTAACATCTGAGGGCACGGTACCTCTGGCCAGATATCGACAATCGCCTGAACAGAACTTCCAGCACAGGTCAGCTTCATATGAAGCCGTAAAAGCAGCATCATTATTACTCACTCCAAGTGGTCATCGAGCTGCAGGCATACTGGTTTGGCGCCTGGCTGACAAACCAGGAGGAGATTATCCATTTTGTTAATTTCCAACACAATAGATTTAATGTCACATTTCACAATTCCTCAGCTTTGTACAACCATCATCGTCACATTATGCAATTTCTGGAACAGCACACCCAATCCAACTAGCTCATCACATCTGTACATAATGACATCACAGACCCGATGCCAATGGCCTGTAACAGAGGCGTAGCACTTATTCACATTTTTATCACTGGACCATTTCATTACCTTATTTTAAAATCAGAAAAGCCCACATATTGGATTTGAATCCTTATTTAGTTAAACTGAGGCTGGCATTAGAGAAGCTGAGTTCTCCTTGGTCGTTATTGCAGGAAGATTTCAAAGTATGGGATGATCTCAAACCACAGAAACAGCCATTATATGCATTAGTTTTCCCAAAGTCAGATGAAGAAATGCACCTGGATGTGACAATGGAAGTTGTCAGCTTGGCTGCTACATACTGCCTTGTCACATACAGTAGACACGTCTCCTCGTAGCTACCAGGTGGAGAACATGCCAATGATAGACCTCAGTTGCGCAAACAATCTGAAACTGTGGCGACCAGCAATTCCATCGTTGAAAGCCAATTTGCTTTCTTAAAATATCTAAGGTAGATAAAACCAAATGCTAATGTGGAAACGTTGGAAGGTAGCATCATGTGGGCGTACAATAAAATCCTACATTGGCTCAAATCTTTGCCTGCCAAAAAGACACTCGCTTTTAGATTCCGCACGGTCCAAAAGAAAAGATTTTCAGGAGAAACGAAGTTCCCGTCGGGAGATCTTGAGACAGGAAAGGCTGGAAAACTTAAAACAAAAGGAAAAAAACACAAAAAGACAAGGAAACTAGACCGACAAGCAAACAAATCTTGACGAGGTTCGCAATTCAGGAAAGTACATGGCTACACTAGTTACCATATAGCAACCAAAAAAAACTTGAAAACTACACCCTTCGCGCTAAACATATCTTCTTCTACAATTTTAGAGTAATGACCATGAACTTTTATATATATATGGCCTACTCCATTTCCTTCACAAAACCAGAATTTTAAAATTATCTATAGTTTCTTCTTGGCAACCCTTTTAAATTATATGTTGGGAATAAGTAGGTGAAATTGAAGTGGACTTAATATTCAATACACCACTCAAACAAATGAATTGATACTTTGCATATGCATAGAGGCTAATTAGTACTACAACTTTTGCTTCGGCGACTTTCGCGTCAATGATCAATTTCATTGCCAAAAGGTCAACTTACTGATTTTAGGGAAAAATGTACACATGAACATGTCTCGCGCTAAATGTATCTTCTCCTACAATTTTTAGCTAATGACATTTTTTCATCACATATATTTTCTACTCAATACCGTTCACAAAACGTATTAACAGAGTTGTGAAATTCGTTGTAGTTTTTTCATGGCAACATTTTGAAATAATATTTTCTCATCAAGACTTTAAAATTGAAACGGGCCTAGCAGCTACACCGATAAAACAGATTAAATTTTATTGGTTCAAGCGAAACAGATGGGCCCTTATTAATGGTCGCGTTTGTTGGTCCAAGCCAAACAGATTAGTCATTATTATTGGTCGCGTTTGTCTGTCTCTCTGTCCGACTGTCTGCCTGTCTGTCCGGACTTTTTCTACTATTTAACATTGTACGATTTCCATGAAACTTGCACACAATTTACGAATGGTGACCTAGTTGTGCCGCGAAACTTGTAATTGCCATCGCAACAAAAGTTGCCATACGGCAACCAAAAAAATCTTGAAAATTCACCCTTCGCGCAAAACGTCGCTTGGACCTTCGGCACCTATCTGCTCGATTTAATTTAAGTGTTTATATCACTTTATTTTTTTATTTATTTTTTGTCTTCAAGAGGCTATGTCGCAGAATTTAGGCCAAATATTGACTGAAACGATTTAAACCGAGTTTTCTTTATTTGCCTAGTATGGCCCAAACTATAAGCTTTCAAAAAATATCAATATCGAGAATGTGCGATATACCGTGTTAAAATAATAATAAAGTCTGTACAATCTATAATGCGTATTATTTGCAGTTATCTTAGTGATTTTAGCTTTTGAAAAAACCTAACCTTTATTTCTTTATATGAGGACAGTTGAGGTGGACGAGCGGCTAAAGTCCCTCAACCAAAAATATAAACTCTTCCGTCTCATTGACTATGCATCTGATCAATTCTGACAGGAAATCTGGATGAAATCGGAATAAGTAGACTCACCACAACAACAAAACCATGGCAGTTAGCAGGTTTTGGATATCTCTGAATGATGGCCGTAAATTCTGATTTCCTGTTAAAATTCATCGGATTGCTGTGACAGCTGTTGATAACGAAATGAAATTGATCAAGGTTTTAATATCATGGTTGGTTTTTGGAGAAATGTGATAGTTTAATTTTATTTTGAGGACAAAATTGTCAAAAGCCTAAGCTAATAAAGATCGGACCGTCATGTTCTGTTCCGTTTCCGTATATTCTCCTTTGAGGGAAGCACCTCGAACAGGTTTTTATGGTAGCTACATCATATAATCATGCGAAAAGAAACATGGATGAAAGTTACTTAGAATGACTGGTCGTACATAGTAGAGTAACGAAACACCAATGACAGCAACTTTTCCCTGTACATGACCTTGAACAGTGACCCTAAAGGTCACGCCCAAATGGTTTGAATCATGTGAAGAGAGACACGGATGGAACTTTTTCATTGGCACTATTATACATTGGGGGTCACAAAAACTCTACTGACAGCAACTTTATCCTGTACGTTTGCCCAAACAGGCACCCCCAAAGGACCCAACCCCAAAGGACCCACGGTGCCCGGAAGTGGTGGCTACATCATATAATCATGCGAAAAGAGACATGGATGAAAGTTACGTAAAATGACTAGCCATACATAGTAGAGTGACGAAACACCAATAACAGCAACTTTTCCCTGTACATGACCTTGAACGGTGACCCTGAAGGTCTCCGCAAAAGACTTAATCGTGCGAAGAGACGCAGATGAAACTCTGTCATTGGCACTATTATACATTAGGGGTCACCAAAACTCCAATGACAGCACATTTTCCTGTACATTTGTCCAAACGGTAGTCTAGAATGACCCACCGTGCCCGGATATGACGATTATATGATATAATCATGAGGAAACAGACATGGTTGAAAGTAACTCAGAATACTCATACATAATGGAGTGGCGAAACACCAATGATAGCAGCTCTTTCCTGTACATGACCTTGAATAGTAAACGCCCAAATGATTTAATCGTGTGAAGAGAGACACGGATGAAACTTTTTTCTTTGACACTATTATACATTGGGGGCCAAAAAAACTCCGATGATAGCAACTTAATCATGTACATTTGCCGAAACAGCAGCCCTAAAGGACCCACGGGGCCCGAATATGGTAGCTACATAATATGATCATACGGAAAGAAACATGGATGAAAGTAACTCAGAATGACTAGTCATACATACATGTAGCAGAGTGATGAAACACAAATGACAGTAACGTTTTCCTGTAAATGACCTTGTACAGTGATCCTAAAGGCCACATAGTTTTAATCGTGTGAAAAGAGAAACGGATGAAAACATTGGCATTATTATACATCGGGGTCCCACAAATCCCAACGAAAGCAACTTTATCCTGTACATGCGCACAGACAGCCAAAGGGTCCCGGTACCTATATATTGCGCCAGTATGAAAGTAACTTAGTACTGTAGAACGCTACCGAAACACCTTTTTTCTTAAATCTTATAATGTCCCATTATGAGAACGGAAAGAAATAAAATGGATCTTTTCCTTTGAACTGCTATATACGGACTTTAGAAAAAGCAATCGATGGTAACTATTTTACGCACGCACCTTTATCAGATGAAAAAGTAACATGAAACAGA
>JAVFBY010061012.1:0-12640 GCA_034781015.1 Tonicella lineata
ACATTATCGGTTAATTTTATTACAGTATCGGTTGTTATTACATTATATGTTGTTTATTACAGTATCTGTTGCAACAACGCCCTTCAAAACTTACTGGTTGACAAAATATAACATAGGTAGTTAAAGATAAAAAAAATATACCTTCTGTTTAACTTAATAAACTCTAGAATCAAATGTTACATTTAAAAACATTGAATCCCTGGCCAGTTGTTATACTTGAGATTCAAATGATATTCAAAGTACTGGAATCCATTTCAAACAAGCTCACTACACTTCAGTATCACATGGTAAATAAGTGATATAATAAGAAGTAAAATATTAAATGAGTATAAATATAACATGTCCGGTAAAACTGAAGGCAGAGGCTGTGTCCAGAATACTACAGCGGGTAAAAGGTATACACAAAACACACAAGCATCTAAACCCTTTATACCCGCTATCCATCGGCCCAAAATATCCCCAGTTTAATATAATTTGTCCTGTGTAGAAAAAATATGCATAACCTCAGGGCAAAGTTAATCAGTTATTCTCAAAACTCAATACTCATTAGACCCAAAGAAACACGACGACCCTATCAAGGGTCGCGTTAGCCTGCTGAGAATGAACGAGCACAAAATAAAAACAACCATAGTACAACATAGCCTAGAAGCGTTTTAAGCTTATGTAACAGAGCTGTAATAAAACTATTGCATTAGATGAAGAGCGACGAGAAAACTTGCGAGCCTTAGGATATAAGTAGTCAATGATGATAGTTTGTGTTCACTAAGAAAGGTTGGACTTAATTGGATGCACTTGTTACTTGTAAGTTGGACAATAGTTGTCAATCTGATTACACTGACACGCTAAATATTACAGTAGTACGATAGTAACAAACAAAACCCGACTACAAATTTAGGTTCAGTTTTGGCAAAATACCACGAGTTTCAGGAAGATTACAATGTAACAACTAGATATTAAATTCTCAGACAGGCGAAACATTTCTGTATTTTGAAACTATATTAAATCAATTAATTACAATAATTGAACACATGATCTGTTAACTGATTAAGGTGTACCAGTGACTAATTGGACCAATGCACTTCGGTTTACTGAACTGTACCATACGTGAATGGCTTGGAAAAAGAAACCCCCAAAATGGCGGACGCGCATGTACATGTAGCCCCACTGCAGCTAATAAGCCGTGTACAGCTAATGACTTTTGCCCCAAGGTTCTCTTTATGTAATCAGTGAGCTAAAGTGGACTTATATCCCAATAGAATATTGGGAAAGTGTCAGTTAGAGAAGTCAGAAAATGCCCTGAATACGTTCATTGAATACAAATACCCTGGCCATCGTATATATAACCAATTGTAACGGAGATATGAACTTGATCAACATAAGCAAGTAAAGCACACATATCCGTTGGTCATCTACGACAGATACTAAATCAGTTGTGCCGTCGACCGATTACACGTTTAAAATCTGAATAACAATTGCATTAGGACATGTCAACAAAAACGTTTAATAATTGACATGATAATTTGACTTTCAATGCAAATAAGCCTTTTCTTTTAAAAGACACTGTCGTCCACAATAAGATAATTTCGTGTTATTACAGAATTCAATGAGTTATTTTTCTTAAGAAACGGAAGTTTTTCGTTAACTCCACCACGAACTTTGTAGGTTTAGTATAGAAGTGCAAACATATGGAATGTAAAAGCAAATTTAAATATAATATGAAAGCATAGCCAAGCAGGTTTCACTTATCTGGGCCACGTATTGAATGCAGACTCGTGAAAATGAAGGGTCATGACCTGGCGATTTCAACTATCAAGAGTTCAAGACGTTACAATAGCGGTTAATACTCAATGATTTGAAGGCGCAATTATAGAAGCCCAATCTTTTATCTTTACGTTGATTTCGAAACATCACAGGATTTCTTTGGTCTTATGCAAGCTAATTATTCATTGAAGAGTTTTTATTTCAACTGTATTGTTTTAGCTTATAAAGAAACTGTATGTACACCCGCTGGTTCCCAAGAATATAAGTCAATGTATGACCTTCCTCTCGCTTGGTTGCGCAAATGTGTCCGGGACAACCGGTCTAAAAATGTATATATTAATATCTTGGATAGGCCCTACACAATATTCTGGCTTGCTTTTAAATTTCTTAAACAAAATTTAATTGCCTGGTCATTGGTTTTGGCTCCAATTTGCTAAATTTAAGGTTTGATGTGCTGGAATGTAGAGCTAATATCGATCCAAGAATTTGGCTATTTTCGCACTTGTTTTCTCAATCCTTGGAGTATAGGGATAGAGTAATGCCGATGGAATTTGAGTGTTCTATCTATACAGATATCTCCATAGATAGACAGGTGCCGGCTAATTGCTTCATCGATTCCTACAGTAATGGCGTTAACGCAACCTCTAAAATATGGAAATTGCATACACAAAATGACCAACTACAACCGAGCGCTTTGCAAATTTGATTTAGGACTGGTTAGGCTGTATCAATATACTTTTAATAAATGCAAATTTGTCATTACCACATGCACTCTGTATCCATTGCATTAATTTTGCGCACAGTACAGAGTATGTACAGGTAACATGAAACTAATATAACGAAAGAACTATTACGTGACACCTTTCGTCATCTGCAATCTATAATATTGCCGTTATTTACTATTAATGTCATGTTAAATTAGTTTACTGTGTACCTCCAGAGGCACATTAGGAATAGGACTTGTTAATGAGGATTTTGTTCAAATCATACCACACAATGAAGAGGCAGAGATTCGTTCAATATAGATTAAGCTTATTATGAAGTAAACAATAAATAATATAAATATGGATTGCAACTACTTGTTTATTAGGCTTGCGACGTTATTATGAAGTAATACATGGAGGTGCTAATAAAAAGGTACAAGGCATGTTTCCTCGTCTGTGAATGTCCGATAAAGTCATACCGCTCCACACTGAATTAGCAATATTTTGGTTGAAGAGACTATACCGAAAAATTTATGCCCAACATCGACTGAAACGAATAAAATAGGGTTTTCTATATTTTAAATAATAATAAAGTTTGTAAAATCTATAATATAGATTTTACAGACTTTAATATTATTTGAATACGGTATATCGCACATTCTCGATGTTGATGTTTTCTGAAAGCTTATACTTTGGGCCATACTGAAAAAATATGGAAAACCCGGTTTAATTCGTTTCAGTCGATATTTGGCCTTAATTCTGCAGTATAGCCTTTTTAACAATAATTATACCCAAAAAGATACAAACTGCTCTTGCCCAAGTTGTCGTTATAGTAAAACGAAATGCAACTTTTAATCAGACTAATATGAAAGTCTAAAATAAAATGGCTCGTTCGAAAATAGAAATAAATACACTTACTTAAATAAGTACCATATACATTAATTACACACCAGGTTCCAGAATATGTCTACAGTGTTTGTATGTTATTTAGGGGGCTGTCTGAATTCATGCTACCGTAGTGTACAAAAATGCGCGGCAGAAAACTCAACCCCAGGCGTCTTGGCGCTCGGAAGTCCTCGAATGTCCTGCGCACATATCATCGGACGTGATACGATCGTCGCCATTTAAACCGGAACTTTTTCCTAGACCGTAAAAAACGAAGTCCGCGTTTTGCAGTTATGTAAACAAAAATGACGTCCAGCACAACGCTCAGAATTCCCGTAGAGTTAATTCCGACAGGGCAGAGCGTTTTGTGTGCATCCAAGGTTTTATTTACGTCTCATGATATTCTGCATATGGTGGTAAATAGGCTTCCGGCGAACCAAATGTACCATTTTGATACATATTTATACACTTATCACGACCGAGTTCAGTGATGACAGCAAAATAACGAGAAATCACACGAGGTTTGGCCGATTGGGCGTCTTGATTCACTGGATGACTGGTAGTAGGGTGTTCTTCAACTGGCTCTTTAGCGAGATAATTTGACGGGCTTATATCCCGATAAAATTAATTAGGTTATGTGTCACAGTATTAACACAGATTGTAAGAGCGGCTTTAACAGTGGTTAGTCGCCAACTGAACACAGAACTCTAGTACCATTGAAGCTATAACAGTGTCAAGTATCTGCCCCTTGTCAACAATCCAAAGACACCATCTGAACTTCGAAAATACTCCAGTTAGGAAATGATTTCCTCAGAAAAGTGATTGAGTAGAACGTCCCGTCTCTCGTTGTGATTTACTTCCTCTCGTCTTCAGCCAACAGGAAACTAATCTACAAGTATTTTAATGTAATACCGATGCGTTATAATGACTCGACAGACCATTTCTAGCGCAACCTGTCCTCCCATAGTCTATATTCGTTTTCATGTAAATTGACGTACACAATGTATTTCCGTAAAACGCTTACTGTATCATACTGGCAAGCAATGCTGTGTACAATTGGCAATTTCCATCTTAAGCTACATTGTGAAATCTTCATTCATTTACAGTTCTTTGGAAATTTTAAATAACTTTTTAATTTAATAACATTTTGATGTGTTAAACATTGAATATTATGTTATAAAGAACAAAGCGATTCCACGAATAATCTCAACTTCGTATGCTTAACAGTATAAACATGTCCCTATTGAACTAATTATTGAATCATACAGTTAATATAACATGTAATTAACAGTGCACATTAATAATAAGAAAAAAATCATTGCAAAGTAATTTATTTTATGGAAATAACAAATATTTCTGGGTTCAATCTATTTTAAAATCTAACATAAATGCTATAAAAAATACAAAATCAAAAGCTATAAAAAAAATCATCCCAGTTTTGCAATTAATACTTGATGAGATAGTTTGAAAGATTGTTTTTTTTTTTCGGGTTGGTTATTGAACAAAGGAAAATTCACTCGCTTAATGGCGATACATGTAAGGTACACAACCTCATTAAATGGTATTGCCATCAAATTATCTTCCCATTTTAAATCGCAATCCGTAATTGTTTAGCTTTTTTACTTTTTATGCAGTGTCAATTAGTAAAGCAATTAATAAACTAAACATGCTTATTTTGTATCGTGATGTTAATTGGACGAATAGTAGCTGAACACCAATGAGTTACACATATAATACAACACAGTGCAGAAAACAAACACGATATATAGGTAATTGTGATGTAACCCGTTATGATAATAACACGGGTTTTACAAAACCAAGTAAATTGAGGGATAAGGAAAGAAATACGAAGTCTTTATCTACATGTAGTTGCTTCTCTATGCTACTCTATTCCTTCTCTATACTACCAAAGACAATCTATTCCCTGTTCGACATGTTAGACGTGTGCAGTTAATGACTTCTGGCTACGGGGTTCAATTGATGTAATAAGTGGGCCAAAGTGGAGAAAATATCTCCATAGAATATCGAGAAAGTGTCAGTTAGAGAAGTCAGAAAACACCTTGGACACGTTCATTGAATACAAATATCCGTGCCCCTCCATCAGGTCAATTTAGATATGAACGGAAGAAACATTACCTCGTAAAGCATACCCGTCTCTTGTCACGGATAATTTCTCTTGCAACCACTTGATCTGGGATATGTTGACGTTACTGTTCTTTATTGCATTTACAAACGAACATTGATGGCGAACCAAATGTTAAACATAAAACCTAGGACAACAATAATGTGTGTATTTTACAAAAAAAATTAATGTTGACCATAATTTGGATGGGTCTGATTGCCCATTACAAACATATTTGCAACTTTAATCGACCTATACAAGTCAAATAATTATTTTGGCAATAACCTCTGGAATTGAATAGGACTAAATATCTTGATTTGCACGTAAGCAAAAATTGTTTTTGAAATAAGGATATGATATTATTGTTTATAAAATAGATCTCGTAAAACGTATTTTACACGAACAAGCAGCGTAAAGTTTTTTCCAGACAGACAGTCCCTTTAGACCAGTTAAGGAAGTACCATGTTTGTAGACTGCAAAGAAGTTTTTCAGGAATCCTTGAATGCGGATTCCTTCTTCTCACCACATATAAATGCAATTTAAAACAATGCAAATTCCCTTCAACGGGCTTTGTAATAGCGCATTACTGATAGACACTAGCTAATTTATACAGGGATGTAAAGTCTAGCGTATCGATGATTGCGCATGTTAGCAAAATGAAGCACAATTAAGACACACCTCTAATAGACAAAAGTAACATTTATCAAATATATGCATTGTAAACGTCATCTGTTTTTATTGTTACTGTTTGGCTGATATTGAATACAATGATAGTAGTGTAGGTATACATATTGGTTTAGATTAGTCCTATAGACACATAACTGATGTCCCAACAAGCTTTGTAGCATTTTGACACAGGATCTCTGTACGGTGGACATAACGAATTGCTCTACATTACATTCATTTTACAGCCAAATTGTATTCTGGCATTCAACTTTATATGTATTAGACATTATCTCAAGGATAGTATTGGCTGTTGTCAGTTAGTGATGGACAGATCTTACGATAGGGTGCTACTCCATGTTATTTATCAGTTCTACTGTTTTACATGTCCAGGGCGTCATCTTTGAAACGTTATTTAAACCTGTCGTTTCCCATAGGCGGTTTGTCACAGTTTGGCTTATAAACTAAATCGATAATTAATTTGGTTAGCATACACAACCTGAGGATTTTATTAACAATAATAAATCCCGTATGGATGGCATCTTCTTTATAAATGTCTAACAAAGTTTTAATCTCATTCCAAAGAACAATATCGAGTAATGATGGCCATTAATCTATAGAGATTTTGTTAATAAGATCAAACAGTTCTAACCAATTAATTAAGAAGTTTCTATCCGTGTGGAAGTTAGTTTTGGTAAATATTGGATAATATTGACAAATTATAAACGTATTGCCAAAGTAATTGATGTTAGCTTTACATACCACCCAGTAGAACAACAAACACAATCACATCAAAAATAATTGGTGTAGCGCTTTCATAGGAATACCAGATTATCAGACTCAATCGTTATCCAAAAGTCGAGATGCTTCGAGCTTCTGGTGTAAGCAATAATGACTATTGATAACCTCCTAGAATATTGTTTCTAACAACAAATAGTTCATATTTTGGCAAACAAGTTTAGCAAATATCGTGTTTAGTATATCACAAAGTGTTTTAATTGTTTAATGTATATCTTAATAGTATCAAATTATGTTTTTAGTTTCATCATTACTCAGGGCTGTATAAACCACACGTAACAATTAAATCCTAATTATGCACATTTCCTGCCATTTTCCTTGCAGATGTGTCACGTTAGTCTCAAAATTGGGCGTTACCAAATATATTTCAATACCCGCAAAGGCGCGAAAAGGAATCCCTTCGGTTTGTTATGTACACTACGCAAACATGTCAAATCAGTCAAATTTATAGTCGGCCATAATTTAAACCTTCTCTTAAAAGCGGAAAAATTGCTATTGAAATTTGTTGTGAACTATTTAACATTTTTCGTTTTGTGGGGAAAGGGACCAGGGTAAGGTTTGTTATGCAAGGTGTTCCAGAGCTCTTGGGCACATTTTAACATTGACTATCTCGAAAACCTTTAAGGATATAACAACGCATCTGACATATTAGCATGACCAAAAAAGTAATAGATTTAGCTTTAAAATAATACCAGTTTTATCTTAGTACCGTTCAAAGTTCATAGTTTATCAGATATGTGGACTTGAAATGTGACCAAGACTTTTGGAACACCCTGTATTTTGTGTCCGATTTGATGTTTAAAATATTTTTGAGAACACCAGTTTTAGAGGCTATACCGCAGAATTTAGGCCAAAAATCGACTGAAACGAATTAAACCGTGTTTTCTATAAGTTTTTAATATGACCCAGTACTAGTATTAGCTGTCAGAAAGTAGGCCTATCAACCTCGAGAATTTGTGATATACCATACTAAAATGATAATAACGTTTGTTAAATCTATAATATGCGACCCGCATACCCGCATTATAGATTTTTCAGACTTTAGTATTAATTTGAAACGGTATGTCGCACATCCTTGACGTTGACACTTTCTGAAAACCTATACTTTGGGTCATATACTAGACAAATATACAAAACCCGGGTTAATTCGTTTCTGTTGATTTTTGGCCTAAATTTTGCGGTATATCCTCTTTTAGCGATCCCCGGGTCTATTGGTTGCCATCTAGTGTTCTGTTTTAAAACCTGTAAGTTAACCAGGCTATTAATGTTGCTTACGACAGTTAACTCGAGATATTCAGGAATCTCGCGTTTTATATCGACATGAACAAGTAAGCCAGTCTTTAAAGAACGCCCGGATCAGCGTGACTTGCAAACTAGAGCAATTTTTCTAGGTTGACATATTAAGCTAACTGTAGGACTGTAGTTACGGAGAAACCCATCGACATCGAAAGTTAGCAACATATGCACGGTGCACCAGTCCTGTTAATGCTAACAACTTTATTCTAGGCACACGTCTGAAGTACGGTAGGCATATATTCCATACAGCAAGATGGCGACCAAGCTTATAACGAGACAGGTAGCGTACTCATTTCGGTCTATGGCGAACACATTACCGGCCCGTTTTTCCACATCAGCCTGTGCATCACGTAAGCTAAATTTTCCACCGAGCGGCAATGATTTACCTCGACCGGCAGGGATTGCTTCGATGATGATACTACCCGTCCAAGACAGCTCTGAAGGTTTGTTGACCTACATAAATATCACAGTAGTAGGGCATGAGCACTTCAGACCGTACTGAGCTAGTTGCACTCAATGACCCCGTGTAATAGCGTTATTCTGTACAGTTGGTTCAGTCGCTCCTTTTGTGCATATTAACGCTGAAGTTGTACTTTATTATAGTTTATACCAACATTATGTTAATCTGATCATCTGGATATATGAAGAACAATACACTGAAGTTGCGGCAACTACACGTTGCCTTCAACAGAGTAGCATAGACTAAGCCAGTAGGCTATATATATTTTTATAAATGCAGAGAAAAACTATTTTGACATGACTCCACATATATACTAAATATACTACACAACACTACACAGACGTATCACCAGCCTTCTAACAATACGTTATAGACCAACTCCGTGTTGTAGGATGGCTAAAAAAATATTCATTCGATCCTATGTACGTTATTATGTTTTGGGGTAAAGTAGAAAACCATACTTTATTATGTTCCCACGGATAATTCATCGAGTGCTTAGACACAAAGTGACTAAATTGGACGTGGGGCCTTAACCTTTGACATTTCATGTCAGCGTTATTATGAACAATAGGTTCTTATACCGCTGCTGTACATACTAACGTTGCGTTGAAATCTACGTTATTTTGTCCCTAGGGGTCACAGATGTCACCGAGGGCCCACTAACGTCATCATGGACGACATCATGGCCTTCCCACCAAATCTCCAATCAGGCTGTTTTTATGACGTCATGGTGTAAAGAGGAAATCGTTTATGAACCTGGTGTGACCATGATGTTGTACTGGTGGCTGCTAGGGCCATGAGATTATTGATCACATCCTGTAACACTCGACGCTGGCAACGGGTGCTCTGAACTCTGCAACGAGTATTTTGACGCTCGCAACGGGCGATCGGACGCCTGCAACTGACATTCTCATGGTGTCGATGATGTACTATATTGTGACTGCTCTGACTATGCTACTATGATTACTATCAACGTTAGTAACGGTAGTTCCGAGGTCCACAGCGATCATTTGACGATCGCAATGGGCGTTCCAACTTCCAACACCCGGAATAGGCGTTCTCAGGGTATGATCGATGGTGAAATACATTGATGGTGTGGCGGCTGTTTCCATGCTACCACGATAGACACCAACGCCTGCATGGCGCCCTCATAGCGTCGATGATGTGTTGGTGTGAACAATGTCGTGATGGTGTTATAATGTGGTCGATTAATACGAGCGTTTGTGTGGCGTCAGTATTTGTATGACGACAGTATACAAAATTCTTGTAATGTGTTTTATTTTTGCAGGTTTGGATGCTTGTTTTGTTGGTATACCCCTGGATATAGGGACTTCCAATCGCTCAGGGACAAGGTTAGGACCGCGTCAAATACGTGTAGAGTCATCGATACTTCGAGCTGTTAACACGGCAACTGGTATGGAGATCTTTCTTTATTTAAAATGATTCAGAGGTGCTCGACATACATACATACATACAGGCAGACGGACAGCTGTACATAGTATGTATACATTACATGGCAAATGACGTTTAACTCGGCTTAATAAAACAAGTACAGTTGTAATCCCCTACCTTATCCCCCATCCTGTCCCACTAAATCACCGAGTTCCGCCCCCCCCCTCACATACCCCCCACTTAACCCTCCGCCTTTCCACAACACTTACCCCCTTCTGCAACATGTATTCAAAATCAAAACCACCCATCCATGCGTAACTTTGCAAGGAATAATCAGTCTAAGTTTCGTGACAATTGAATATGAAATAAAAAAAAAAAAGACTTACCATTTTATCAAATAGCGTCACCCCACTAACAAAAAGAAGAAGAAGTAGAACAAACACAACAACAAGAATAGAAAGCGTGAGTGAGTTCCGGGCCCAAACATTTCCCATATTAATATATTTTGAATTAATATGGTAATATATATATTTTTTTTTAATTTTTAGATTTATTTATTCACCAAAACATACGCAAAAACATTACTTTTCAATAGTTATAATTAAATACTATTGGTTGGTAAATAGTATACGTAGTACTAGTGGGAAGAATTTGGCATTACCTTACGCACATGTATAATTATAGTCTTAAATGAGAGGTGGCAGAAAAAATATGGAGTTAACATTGTGAGATTACTTGAAGTAGCTAATTTTTCCAGCTTGATTTGAAAAGGGACGACGATTCGATGACACGAATAGGTATTGGACGTGGTAATTTGTTCTATTCCCTCGGTCCGACCCACTTGAATAAGTGATGCGAAGAATTTGTTCTGGAGAAAGGCCTATTGAAATCGAACCATTGATGTCAAGTATTTTGTTGCTGGAAAGCTTTTTTTCTAACACGTTAAAAAGTAAAGGAAACGGAAATTGTTTGCTAGTTATGAAAGAGCTTATGTGACAAAGGCAGTTACTATAAAGAATAAGTGAAAGTGGAAGCATTTTGTAGTTTTGCAGATAAAGGTATCATCTAGACGGTTTGATTGGCTTTTCACACGAACTGCTCGTTATTATCTTTGTTAACAAAAGAGATGTTAAATGAGAAGTAAATGTAGCACACCAAATAGTAATACCGTGGATCAGATAAGACTAGGGCCCGCGCCGTGGCTTGGTGGTTAGAGCGCCTGACCTCGCCGTGGCTTGGTGGTTAGAGCGTCTGACCTGGGACATATGATAGGAGGGACAAAATAAAAAACGCACGTAACAATAAGTTATCCTATTCTCGCCGGCTTTGACTCTTATTTTTTCGAAAAATATCGATATGAGCGCTATTGCGTTTGTGGCAGTTAATAGAGGACATTCATCTCCGTGCATGGCCTAGAGCCAACTTATTGTTACGTGCGTTTTTTATTTTGTTTTTGTCAGCATTTGTTCAACACGTACACAGTGTAAAAAAAACCCATGTTTTTGAATGCTGACAAAAACAAAATCAAAAGCGCACATTACAATAAGTCGGCTCTAAGACACGGAGATGAATGTCCTCTATCAACTGCAACAAACTAAAAAGCGCTCATATCACTATTTTTCGAAAACATAAGTGTCTAAACAGCGCCCTAAAAATGTCAAAACCGGCGAGAACAGGATAAGCGGTTACCGCTATGCAGACAGTGTATGCAGTGACATGTCCCTCCCATCATATGTCCTAGGCCTGACTGACGTGACTACCGATACTCCTTTGATGTACCGCACGGGTTCGATCCCCCAGTGGACCTACTTAGGTACAGAGGGAGTCACATAGGTGACTTCAGCTATAGCGGAGGTGGTTTCCTTCCCGGTTTTCCACCATATCAAGTAGGATTTCTAAGAAATGGAAAATCCGTCTTCATGTAGGTGAAATACCCCATAGTAGGCCTACGACGTTAAAGAACAATCAAACAAACAGATAAGGCTATTTGCGAATAGTAATAATTAAAAGACTACACTTTTTAGTTCAAGAACTTTTGGCAAGGCAGATGACAACAATGTTTCGTGATAATTTTTATCTGTAAAGTCAATGTATGTTTTCCAATATAGTTAATCATTTAAAAATATGCCCAAAAATCTGAACTGCTTAATAGGCCCTATTAAAAATTCTTACAGCAGTTAACAATGTAAGTTTACGCTTCACATTCGGTTCAGCCTGATTTGCCTGATTTGTTTTCCTATAAGTAATGAAAGATAGTTGGCAGTAAACCACCTATGTATTTTATGAGTTCGATAGTCATGGTGTGAGACGAATGTGAAACACTGGTGTCATCAGCAAAGAGAATAACGCCTAATAAATTCGTGATGTTTTGAATATGGTTGATATACAAGAGAAATAAAAGTGGACCTAAGACCGAACTCCGCAATTCACTGTTGAATGCTCGGATGAGGAATTCTTATTAATTAACATTTAGAAGACGCTTCGATACTTTTTAAACCATATAAAATTTTCGCCGGAATCCGGTTCTAGGACATTTCCCCCCTGTATTTTTGCCCCCCC
>JAVFBY010061123.1:0-20158 GCA_034781015.1 Tonicella lineata
TAGAACAAGTCTTATAGACTTTATTCCCGCCAAATTCTTTATTATGATAAATTATATTTGTAACATGTGTATTTTTTGTTTGGTGAATAAACTAAAACTAAAATTACTAACCTCAGATAGTAGACTTTCAAACTGTACAATATCTTCTGCTTTTTTCCGCAGCGTAGCTTCATCCCCTCCAAGTGTTCTACCCACTCGAATAATATATTCTTTGTATTCCGACAGTTGCTAAAATGTATAACGGAAAAACAGTTAAACAGCAGAATTTTCACTTGAGAAATAAGGAAGCAGAGCATGTCAGATATTTTGTAAACAGCTGTTGTTTACTGATATACAAATTTCAAACAGTATGTAAGAGAAGAAGGTAAAGGCGTTACTTCATAATTACAGAGTAAATTACGTGTCGACCTTGTTAACTTAAGTCAGAAATGCAACTGGCAAGCTATGATGATTTTCACAACTTCGTGTATGTATATATATACACGCCATATGCTCCCATGGCAGCCGTCCTGTCAAGCCTTTGCCAAACCCGATTACCACGAAACGTATTTACCATTGCATACTGACAGAAAATACTTTGTCTGTGGCACTTGGTTATAGTGCTTAAAGTCCACAGCAGAAAACTATAACAATGACAAACGAACAGTAAAGTTCCTCAACTTTATTTAGGGACAATGATATATAAAATTAAAAATTAAGCGAACTGATTTTCATATCCCAATTAAGAAAAAAATAAACACTCACACATTAATTTATAATAGTATACTATTCAACTATTACCTGCTTGGCGTCGGAATCATTCCTCAATGACGTAAAATAAATCGGATTTGTCCCGATCGTCCCAGGATCGAGCTAAATATAGAATGTGCAACAAAATGAAAATTCATACAATAAAGTCTTTGTTTTATAATCATAAGATTTGGATTTTTCAAAAGCGTATTCATTTTAAACCGGAACACTGTCACAAAGAAATTCCACTTTGACGTGACGTCATCCATAATAGTTTAAAGTTATAACATTTAGACAATTGACCCCAGGGTTCCTCGTAACCTAAACCCTGTGGCCGGCTGACCCAAAGTGTATCACCATGCTGTTTATCTAAACTTTACAACTTCATATCGTTTTGGTGTTACACTAAAAACAAATGGATTCAGTTGGTTGCAAGTGTACAGCTGGATGTGTTTTGTCCCATTTCATGCTTATCAGTGACATAATAATGTAGTAAACTGTATCTCAGATTTGATAAATTTGACTTACTCAAAGGATTTTCGAGAAAACAGAATTGAAAAATTAAATTTCGACAAAAAATGAAGTGCTAGAAATGGGACAAAACCCATCCAACTGCACTTGCAAAGAACCGAATCAACATTTACAAACTTAAAATTAAGTCTTTTAACTGCAATTTTGTAAAGTCTTAGTTAATACACTATATAACCGTCGCTCAAATCTAGAATCTAGATTCTTCGCTTAAAAATATAGGATAAATAAGTTCTGAGTTAGAGCAAACCTTAAATATATTTTCTTGAGGTTTATCCTCGTCTATGTTAACAACTGCAGAGAAGAGTGGATAAATCTTAAGTTTATGGATGGCTTGTATGGTGGCCTGGATGTCCCATTTCTCCTGATCATAGGTACTGTTATCACCAAGGGTCCAACCTCCGACGCTTCGAATCAAGTTTTGATAAGACCAAATGAAGTCCTCGGTGCTGATATTTACAGCATTAGCACAAGATTTGTAAAACTGTCTAGCTTTTTTCTCAGCAGCGTAAGGCAAAACGTCTCTTTCCTCAACTGCAAAATAAGCAAAAAATAAAGTAAAAGTCCACCGTGTATTAAACCTAATTAAACGGACGAAAGAGGGTAACCTTGCCTGACACCCTTGACTTCAGATTATTGACAAATGATACTATCAGTCTTCTTTTTTCCACAATACTTGTTAAATAAAAGACATGTGCACAGATACAAAATTAAACAGGGAGTTACGAAAGGTCTCAAAGGCAGAAATAAGGCTGCAAAAATAGATAAAAAGACCAAAAGCAATATTGGTTAAATAAAAATTCGCCGTTGTTGTTTATTATCATTATTACTATTATTTATACAATTCTTTTTTTTTTAATGAAATTTTAGGCTTAAAATACTGAAAGTATAAATACATTCTTATCTATTAACGTTATATAAGACAATACATACGCACTTTGTGTGTGTGTGTTTGTGTGTTTTTTTTGTTATAAGGAGAATAATATACGTAATACAATAACTGATTTAATCCCTAGAGGTAACAGATTGTTGGCAAGAGATATAACGCTTTCTGATCAACGAATATTCTAAATAATAGAACAACGGGACCCTGGAAATGGAACTCTCATGAACACATTAAAAATAACTTAAGTTCTATTTGTCCAATTTCTGATCATATGAAAATACATTTATCCTATAACGAACCCAAACTGCTATCTACTGTCGCTTCTCAGATGTGTACTTGATTTTATTATAAAACGCTAAAGCATAACGGGAAATTGGTCCGCACTGTAACACCATACTATTAAATCGCGAATCGTTTAACTGGTTCTCCAGTTTTGATTCCAGCAGGGCCGTTGGTTTAGACCAACGAGGGATCTAATCAAATATAATATCAAAGAGAAATGGGTCAGGGCCCCGGACTATTGGAATAGAAATTATGGATTTGGAGTGTGTCTCGTGAGAATTTACCGATATGGAAAACGCGTCACTATGCTCGTGTGTCTATTGTATTTGTGGAGATTCGTTTCCAGGAGGGACATGATAAGTGATCCCGAGAATCTTAAAGTAAATTCCCATTTCCCAAAGTAATTTTTACTTTTCATCGAAAGGCTCAGTTGATCAACGCCTCCCAGCACCCGGGCATGCTAACGTCAATAACATCAAAGAATGACTCCGCTCAGAGGGTAATACCGCATTTATACCACCAAGCACTTCTGGTAATATCATTTCCTACATGGAATGAGTCTAACAACTGAGGTCGGCTACACCTGGCTATTGCCATTCATGCTAAAAGAGAAGCTCAACAGCCTTAGGTTGTAGGCTACATGATGATTCCGCTCTCTATACTATTATAGTTATTGGAGCAGAGCAAAGTTCCAACCTCCGAGTAATAGTAGCATGTATGAACAGGGAATGGAAACGTTTTAAACAGATACTGCTTGAAATTAATCGATTCTGAATCAACTCAAGGACAGAACCAAATTATTGGTACTCGTTTCAATATTTCAAACATGTTTTAAGAATCAACATTCGAAGTTTGGAACACACCACAACGCTATATATCAAACTCACATAATCCAACATATTACAAGAAATATATAGTGCTCCGAAACAAAATCCTGAGAGAAACATAAATGTGATGAGCAATCAAAAGCTATTGTATTATATCCACAATATAATCATTTATAATGGGAAGATACGTATGTTTGCGTGATTTGACTTACAGCTTATTTCGATAATTTCCTACTATCATGTTAATACGACCACAAGCTTACATATAAAAGTTTGAAGGGTTGAGGTTTTATGTGGTACTCAATGTGAGTACGGCGCATGAATGTTTGCAAACTATAAAATGTGAGGAGGAAACCATCCTTGACGTCACTGGTAAACTTGAAACACAGGACAAGTTACTCCCTGTGACAATGAAAGGACAACACAAATAAAACCACAACAAATCGGCATCCTAATGCCCAATTTGGCATCAGAAAGCTCCAACTAAATACCTGCTACTTTGAAACTATATTTGCATAAACACACTCAACATAAGGACACAATATAATGATATAGAATTTTATTTTATTCCAGCTGTTGACGGCAAATCTCCAGGATAATTTGTAAGTCAAGATATATCCCCGCTTACCCTTAAACAGGTAATCATATAGGCTACTTACTCAGTACTCGCTCTAGTTTGTAGTAGGTCCTATCGGCAACCTCATGGAACCGATCCCAGCTTAACTGGCCCTTTGGAATTGGGGTTTCCGAAATCCATCCACCGCATGCATAATTATAGAAGTCTACGCATGGATGTGCCGTTTCGTTTAAACTACTAACAATGGCACTGGCTGCCTTGACACATTCTGCGTTTGAGCAATGAACTTCAACTGAAAAAGAATGTGCAAGCATAAAGTTAGATTCGCGTTCATTTGATTCGTGATTTCTTTGTATTCCGCATCAATTCGTGTACATAAAGGAAGGTATTGTCAGTCAATTTAGTCTTACATTACTGGATCAATCATGGATAAGTTCGTAACAAGTGCATTTCGGTGTCCACCTTGCATAATCCTGATTTATTCTATGCACCATTTGTAACTATTTAAAATATTATAAATCTGTTATCAATCGGATTCGAAACAAATCCTTTGGACTTTTCTTTTAAAAACAATAATTTCAAGAAAGCCCACATAAAACCCCTAATACCAATAGTTGCTATATATTTTAACAAATGGTTGATGCATGCAACATAAATTTACCCCAGTTAAAGTCACCTATTATATTATCAGCGTGGGGTCGAATTCTTTCGGACAATCGTAGATCAGTTATTAAGCATAATGAGCTTATAGAACGAAAACTTGAAACAACAGAACTTAGAACTTGACACACTCTGAAACCGAACTACTAGAGTCAACTTACATCAGAGTACACTCTGGTAAACAAATACACTTGAAGCAGACAACTAACGTCATCATGTAAGTGGAATAGCCTTGAGTACCCCGTTGGGCACATGCGTCATTTCTTCCCAATTATAGTCATCAAGTTATTTGATGGTTTCATTAGGCTCATCAATATTTTATGTACTTATTTCAATTATTTGTATTATGATAATGTTAAGAGAATAAACACATACCTGGCTTGTTATTGTAGTTGTTAGCTTTCCCTAGAGATATGGCTAAAGCTAAGATGATGATGAAAAATATAGATAGCACCACAAATAAAAACTTCTCCAAAAACGACAGCTTCTCTACACATCTAGGTTTGAACTCAAAGTTGTCATAATCTTCAATAAGATCATCCGAGCTTTCAAACGCCTCATTCGGTCGTTTGTAATTCGCCTCGGGCATCTGGAAAAGATAAAACGGTAATTTAGTTGAAAACATGTTGCAATGAGACAATGTGTTTAAACGTATTTTGAAAAAAACAATAACTCGACTCCGTGTTGCCCTTTAGATCAGAGAACACCAGGGCACAAACAGCTTCCACAAAACACCCGCTGAAGTTGACGAAGCCAATGAGCGACAAAATATATTTGAAACATAACAGAAATTTCAAATTCTGATGTCATTTTAACATTGGTTAAATAAATAAAGTTGCATAATAACGGAATCTCGTTACATTAAAAGGATATTTTAAAAAAGGGTATTATATGGAAACATTTGGACTCGGGGCACACTCGTTTATCTGTTTAACCTGTCCTTAACAGACTGCTCAATCAAACGCCATATCACATGTTATTATTCGACATGTATATCTTTCGATTTTATGGCGATCTGCTCTGGGTTAATATATGCTCTAAAGAGACATGATCACTCGAACAGTAATCCTAAGAATATAGAGCTGTTTTACAATACGGATATTACAGAAACCCGCGTCTCAGTGTTCTTGTAAAAAGCATAGTCATCTATTTTATCGAATGTGTCTTCATAACCGAGCTCGATTTTGCACATGTTCATATACCGGTACACTAGTTACTTTATACACGCTATAGTCATGTTATGTTTTCAAAGAGAGCCATCGAAACGTTATGAAATAAACCAAACCCTGGGTAATCTGATGCAGAATTTTGGAATGTGTAATTAAGTCTTTTCGCTCCATGTGGACAAACGAAACGATACACATGCATTAACTATATAGTGCAGAAAATGTCAGTTTATCAAACAATAGAATCATTGTTTAACAGTGTAAATGTTCAACTTATACAGGCCTTTATATTTTTAAACAATTGTAAATTGAAATTCACGAAATACAAAGCCTAAACTACCAAAAATCACATTTGAATCCAGATGCTACACGTTAATGATAGTGTAGTAACAGCTCAATGCAAACTTATATTCACACTGTATAATTATGTTTGTATGTCTTGGTATGAACGTTGTCTAGAGGAATGAAGAATTATAATAGCACATTTGTAAGGGACAAACCAGCGCAACCTTAACTAGTCGTATTGATTTTATGGCTACAAAAATAAACAACATGACGATTATACACATAAGACCAGGACTCAAAACCATAGACAAGTGCCAAACGAAAATGAAGAATGAAGTATAATGTCAAAATGGACAACTTCTTATATACAAACATGTTTCTTCGGCAGATTTCGTTGATGCCCACTTGCAGAAGAAAACCAAACTTTTCGTTTTCGTTTATATCGACTTGACTGTTCAATGTCCGGCTGTGTCATAGCAGTCGATGGTTCCATGGTCTGATAATTGTTAAATTTAAATATCACTAATAGCCTTTCACTGTGAGTGGTCTCAAACGAAATTATCTCCAACTGCAAGAGGTGGGATTCAACACTCGAATGGGAAGTAATTGAAATTACACTCTAAATCCTGGAACACAATTAATGGTGTTATACATAGCACCTAGACAAATCTCAATTGACCTTTGTGATTTTAACTCAAATTAGAAACGGCATTTGAAACTTTTCAAATACAACAACATATGATTATTCAATGGCTAAATGGAAATATGCAAAAGTCACAACACGTCCTTTACGAAACACATTAAGCTCTTCAATAGTTTCCAAGTAATTCACTAATCTTGATAAATTACATCCAAATCGAGAAGGAGTCACATTATTATAGATCCAAAGAGAGGGGTAAAAAATATCTCGACTCGAACCAAACAGTCATAATGAATATGTGATTACAGGATTTATCTACGGAGTATATCAACTTGTCCAGCAGAAGAAATAATCCTAACAGCTTGGCAATGTGCTGTGCGAATCCTTACTTTATGTTTATAAACACACGTTCAAATTTTGTTAAAAACTTAAACAATATCAACATCATTTTTCATAGAAGTGTACCGACGGTCTTGTCCAAAAGCTTTTTAAATAATATACATTTTCAAATACATTTCTGTTCTGCATTATTCAGGGATGCTTAAGACGAATAACAAATTGGCCACCCCTGTATTCACATTTGTAATATGTCCTGTACATGGATTATCATGCGGTCAAAATATACCACCTAGGCGTGACCTTTACTGATTAGCGGACACTGGAGAAGAAATTGTTAGGCAAACTACGTGAACCTGTTCATCTTCTTACAAGTTACGTGTCTTACCGCTTCATTGTCGTAGGTATATACGGTCGGGGAACTCAGTGTATTAAGCAGAAAGGTCGACTGTGCCATAGTTGAAGAAAACAAATTTCCCCTAGCTTTAACATACACTGCCAACTCATTTTAAGGTTCTATTTCTTCAACGGGTTCATACGGCAAATGGATGGAAACAGGGAGCAAAGCGTGTGCACAATTCAAGTGAGCGAATAGACAGGGAGTTTAGTAGTAACCTTGTCTCACGCACATTTACATCCCTAACTAATCCTAGCAAGTCTGCCCAGCCCAGTGCTTTGCATCAGACGCAGCCTATAATCTCTGAGCAACATAAAAATGGAGGAGCACTCAGATGTCTTTTAAACTAATATTTGTATGAGTCAACAGCTATCTGAGGCCTCGGTAATTAGAAAATTGCATTTAGCTTCTGGTGTTTAGTGTATGCCAAGATCCATTAGGAAACCAAATTGTTCACTTAAAACAATACAAAAGCGTAGATGTTTTAAAACTTATGTCATACACTTATAGCTTTAAAATAATTGTAAAAAATGACTCACTAACTTGCAAGCTTGTTCGTTAATTTAAGTCTTTGATAAATAAAGTATTTAAGCTGCTACCATGCTTCCATTTTATATCATTTTAAATTGGCGTTTTAAATATTTTTTTAACCGTATGGAGATTTTTCCCAGAAAAAAAAACAGGTATACAGCTTTATATTATCGATATCTGTCTGAATTATTGACTTTTATATTTTACCCCACGCGGATAATGGTTTGCATTTGAAGGGGATGCTCTACAAACCCAACACCATTCTCAAAGCCGAAAGAATAATATTAACAATTTATGCACAAGAAACAGAAAACAGATAATAAGGGAATACAGCCATATGGTTAAGGTTAGTCTTATATGAGAAGGTTTCCTAACGTATATTAACTCACACCTGTCTGAGTGAGTGGAACAGACGGGGTCAGGATAGAGGTTACGCTATGTAAACCGACAAACACAAACAAAATAACACAAGAGAAGGGAGGGTTATAGTCGGTATCGACAGAGAACTGCTCTCAGTTTTACCTCCCTACTTTATGAGCTATATCGGACTTGTGGGAGAGGATGCCCGTGATGACATAAAGCTCATTTGATTTGATAAGGGCTGTGTTTATGCAAGTTGGACGACGTTCAAGCAAGATTCATGTTTTCAAAAAACTAGTTTATTTGATTGGTGATTTACGTCATATTTTGGGTCAAATCTAGCATTATATATATAGACGACTTCCCAGACCACTGGCAACAGACAAGATATAAACATGGGGACGGGGTTAACAGACAATGGCTGAAATACACCTCGCCAAATCGGATTCGCAATAAAGACAACAGCGTGTGAACAAAACGATTATTATCATTGGGATATAGAAGGCAGAAAAGACGAACTTTTAAACCTAAATCACCGCACTATGTCGGCTTCATCCAACACAAAATGATGTGGGTTAGTAGGAACTGGTGCTGGTACATGTATGGAATGGTCCTGTATGTGTCAAAGAGTTTGACTTTGATGACAATTGCCTTGAATGTGTCTGCAAAATGAATCATAGAGAGACATCGGTTCAAATTACACAAGAAGTTCAGCTCTTATGTTTCTGTTAATAATTGCAAAATGACACAAACAGAAGGGAAACGCACGGTTACGTCGAGACATATAAACCATTTTAAACGTTCTTAAAATTTGTAATGTATGATGGCACCTTTTGCTTGGCAAGATGACATCTATTAACAATGGATACATTAAACATCACGCAAGGCTTTACGGATAACACAGTTCTGGTATATTATAATGTCAACTCCTAGGATCGTTTTAAAGCAATGAAAATATTAAGTAATATTTCATTGCTTTAAAACAATCCAAGGAGTCGGATCGAAACGTTGCATTATAATTTACCAAAAGTTTGTTATCCATTAAGCATTGTGTGATGTTCAGTGCTTCAACTTCTAAAGCCTCTTAAACAAATAAATAAATTGTAAATAGATATATTTTTTCTCCAATTCATGACGGAAATTTCACTTCGTATTTTGACAGTAAATAGAATTAATCAAAACGCAATATTTCGGACCCAATATTTTTTTTTTTAAAACAGACTTGAAAGATAATAAAGTTTCGATTTTTTTTCTTATAAAAATAAGGAAAGACCCAACTACGTGATTGTCAAATACTACTTAAAGTTTGTTTCTTTAGCTATTGAACGGGAAGACATTTTGTCGTACGGAAGCTCTGCCTTGTTTTTGCCGTAAAAAATAAGATAATTTCAAGACTGGCTAAGTAAACACAACTCCAGTATTAATGACTTGTGATTGTTTTCAGAACAAACGAAACCCTTTAACATGTCATTTCTTAGCAAGAAAGTGTAATTTACGGCATGTCTGAAAATGTACGAATTACAGTATAACATATGTGCTGGGTAATTAATATACAATGAAATAACAAAGTAAGGACAGCTTGCATCTTTATTATGATTATCCAAATATTCCTATTACAAAGTGTACAATTTATATCAGATTTAATTTAAAGGGTTATTTGCCCTTGATGGCTAATTAGTTGTGACTGTATGACGTTAGTTATATTGACAGACTAACGTTCTAATTTAATCGCCACGAAGAAAACGAGAGGTCATAAATCAAACTTTTGTAACCACTTAGGCCTATCACGAGATGACATATTAAAAACATAGTTAATTACAGTTTTACGTTCTGAAAATAAAGAAAATTCCACAGCATCAATTTATGACTCAATACCAATTTTGTTGAATTGTCTAAGTGGCCCTTTTCTACAATTGTTGATTTCGAGATTCTTTTTACCAGCAGTATAAATATAGCAAGGAACAGAAACAGCTGGTATTATAACTTGAATGGATATTACTAATGTTGTCCAATTTCTGACGGAAATGACATTTTGTTTTGACATAAAGTAAAATTAATCGAAACGCATTTTTTTCGGACACAATATCATTTTCTTTAAAAGGCTAGGACGATAAGATAATTCCGATTGTTTTTTCTTTAAAAATTAGGAAAAAACAAGTACTTCATTGACAAACACCACTTAAAGTGTATTAATTTTTACTATAGACACAGGAAGACCATTTGGCGTACGGAAGCCGTGTGTGTCCTTTAAAATAGCTCTTCCTTGTTTTTACCGCCAGAAACTAAGCTCATTTCAGGACTGGCTAAATAAACACAACTCTAGTATTAATGACTTGTGATTGTTTTCAGAACGAACAAAAATTTTCAACATGTCATTTCTTGGAAGAGAAAGATCAATTTACGACCGCACTGGAAATGTACGAGTTAAAGTAACAGATGTGTATGGTAATTCACGAGAACATCGAAATAGAAAAGTGAAGACAGTATACGTTTTTATTATCCAAAACATTCTTATTGCAATGTGTTTAATGAGTTTTCATTGGCACTAAATAAAATAATAAGTTTATTAACAAACAGTTCAATTAGGTAACCAGTCTGATTGACAAACTGTGTTTGGCTGTTGGAAGTTTTTGTAGACCGAGAGATGATAGTCAGAATTTCAGTGAGTAAATAATCGAAAAGAACATACCGGGTGAATTATTCTGTAATGGAAAATTACATATTTTGTAGACAAGATAAAGAGCATGTCAGAAATAAAAGTTAGCGAATGGAATATACAATATGTTTTTTGACACGTCGCCAACAATATTTCACAATACGCTATTAACTTTATATCATCGCATGATTCATCAATTTGAAAAGAAGGCACTCTGTCTAAAAGACTAAAAACAAAAATTCTCCGTTCTTTACTAAACGATCTCGAGTTGCTTCTTTTACTAGTCTTACGCAACCAAAATAGTCCCATGTACAAAAAAATATCGCCGATGAGTGGGGTTCTGTTAAACAAAAAACCATAGCTTAAAGCGGTATAATCGTATACAAAGTCAAAAGTTATCTCAAAGTACATTAAGACAGTTTGGATATATATTGAACCAGTCGCCCTTGTAGTTGAACAGCATTTACGTTGTTGGCATGGAGCCAACCCCGTTTAGACATTTTCGTCTGTTAGCTATTATTTAACTATGCTGACAAGGTTTGTCTCCTGCCCTTCTCATTTAGTAAGCCAAGACGCAACCAGCACAGCCTCTGGTTAACTAATTATACACTGGAGATAAAGGTACACTGGTTCACAAAGGTCAGAGTTCGATTCGTAAACAAATTGCTCGCAACGGGGCATTGCGTAAGTCAAAAAGATTGATTGTTTTATGGATGTTTCCAGTAAGGTAAAAATATGTTAATTATATGACAAGATAAACGTTATATGAGCCGATCAATGTGACATTAAAAATAGATTAACCACAAAACATGTACAAAATTGGACTGACATGATTTTTAAAGGGATATTGTATCTGATTTACGACAAGAAAAAATTAAACTTTAATAGGTGTCAATTTCCCATGCCCTATTCCTTCTTTCTTTACTTTGCAACCTGTAGTGCACGGTTTATCATGATAACAACTTAATTTCAAGTTAAATACAAATTTGATTAATATGCGAAGCCGTAAATCCAATCAAATAGTGCAAAGACAAATTTATTGCCTAGAACTATTTTAATATCAAATAAATGTGATAACTTTATGTTAGCAAATAAAATAGAAAGTTAACGGCCAAATTTCTGTTTGCACATTCTGTAACAGAATCAAATTAATTCAATTTTTTCCAGCGAATCAATCATACATATCTAATTTTTATCGATTTTTTTAAAAACTTCTTATTTCTATATGCTTTTTGTGAAAATAAATCATTCTATTTCAAGCCGGAAGACGTCATATTTAAATTATTTTAAGTACATGTCATATAGCCTGAAAAGCCCGTCTGTGGTTGGACCAAGACTAGGTTCGTTTGTAATGACCTGCCATTTTTGTTGTTGTTGTAGTACTGTTTAACCACAAATGTGGGTTGAGGAGAGAAAAACACATTGGTATGCATGGATGTATAGTCATATCACTGATTGCTTATTTACCGCATATATTATGCCCTATTAGGATTTTCTTCTCGAGAAACAATATTACAGGCAAAATGTAGCACGACATTGTATCCAGTTGTCATTAGTTAACTGTTAACTGTGTCATAAATCATGGCCAGAACGCTATAAAAACTGACGGCAGCATTGACTTCCCGAGGTCACTGACATTGAAATAACATCTGCAACAAATAGCATAGCTTGTAGAGATAGAACATCTGTTTTCAGTTGATGAAATAATGAATGACAAGCGGGAGAAAAAAACATCGCGTTAGAGAGCATAATCAATAGTCGACACGCAAAAACATCGCATGACAAGAGGTATTGGAAAAACAGATGCAATCTGTCAAACGCCCTTTTTGCAAAATAAGAAATTGGCTACAATTTTCACCAATTCACAAAATAAAAAGAAGAGCAAGGACGGCAAACAGAAAGTAACTCGATTTGTGTACAAATCTGGAGCGCAAGAATGAACAAAATCCTCTGCCCTTCCTGAAAAGTACCGTAGTTGATATGCCGGCATGAATGTTAGAAAATAAAAAAACCGACGTACATAATCCTATATTAACCAGCTTTGCATTTTTGCTGTCAGTACTATAAAGCGATCAATAAAGATATCAGTGCTAATTGCCAGCTTTTGCCAAGATAATCAATGGAATACAAGTGTGAAGAAAACCAATTAGTTGAATCAAAGTGGACAGCGGATATGTCACGTTCTCCTACAGTCTGTTCATACAGTAATGAAGACTTACAAACGGTTCTGAAAGTACCATAATCTGGTCTTATATTCTCACACAACCTTTAGATCACGCAAACTGACAGTCTAGTTATCCAGATCTTCTAAGCTCAATACGTGGCAATAACAGTTTAGGTGAAGGCGGAATTATACAGGATTCAAACTGTAGTACAACTCATCTGAGTCCTCACTGTAACAATGTCTATTGCATCGTTAACCAAATATTAACTAATTACAACAGCGGGAAACGTTGCGTTGTAGATTTTAGGTAAAGAAATGTCATTTTATTGATAACTATATAGTGTGCTTATATTGTATAAGCTTCCACCTCGTTTAGCGGTTAGGGAGGCTTTAAGGTGACGTTTGCATAGATGCCTATTTTAATAACAAGACGATACAACTCGAGACAAAGAAGATAGTGCACCGGAACAATTTCTTTCTTCACAATATTCACGACGTTAGTTAGTAGGTAAGTTCGTTTGGAAGGTTATCGCGGAAGGTTATTTTATTGTATTTGCTTGATTTGGTTTTAACGCAGTATTCGGGGGGTATTTCATATATATATATGACGGCGGGCCAGTCCAATGGGTAGAGGAAAGCACACTCGACGTCACTGGCAACATAAAAGATGAGACAGGACAAGAGCAGAAACACAACATGACGTAATGCAAAAAACCTACTTCTTGATACCGCTTAGCTCAGAGCACCAGGGTATCAGTAAGCTCCAGCCCAACCACCCGCTGCAAAGTTATTGTGTTTGTGCTCCTGCCTTCATTGCTATGGATTACTTTGGCATTTGTCTACATGTTATCTTCCACATAATATGGCACAATAAAGCTATTCAAAGTATGTTTGTACTGACCTGTAGATAGATATTGTCTGAACCATTTTATGAGTGATGTGTATAGATGCTGTGTGTAGTCGGACGTGTTTTCCAAGCTGTCAACAATGTAACATTTTCGCATACGATTGTCAAAACTGAATCGTTTGGCGATTTTCTCACAAAACTTAGGCCGAGTATTAGCTTTATTCCTCCCAAGATCTCTAGACAATTCACCCGTTCAAACCAAAGACACAACGCAATTGGTGGCTATAGAATTCTACAGAGGTAATAATCCATTGACGCCGCAATGCAGCCGTCACTCTTGGATCGTTAAACCAATAAGACTGGCCAACTAAAGGACAAGTAGCGATATAGTCCTGACAGTCTTTGAAATTCCCCCGTAACTCTAACGCGAACTGATCGCAATACAATGAACCAGTTCGCGTATTAAGGGGTGGATTAGACAGAAGAGACAAGCGGAGACAGAGACGACAGGACATTATACGTCCTTCAGCGCCACACATGACATGGCGGAGGATTCAATTTCCGTCGACCCCTTTCCAGACATACAATTTGTATTCACAGCTGAGATGCTCATATGGTTGGCACAACTGTAAAATCTACGTTTATAAATCTGGAACAAGGCTGTAATGAGAGCTATTATTCTAAATGCTACTTAATTTAGCCTTGGATTAGATGGCTTCATAAACATGCAGGTCTATCTTTAATTCTGCATTATTGGAATGTGATTGGGTCTGTCATAAGCAACTGTTCTAGACTAGATCTATACTGGTTGATCATTTCTTTTTTTCTATGTTTATTGGATACTGACTGCATTAAACACTTTATGTATTTACTTGAGTTAGTTATACCAGAGTACTACACCAGAGACGGCATAGTTAGAAGACATGAAAACAAAGGACAAAATATCACACTTGGGTAAACATACTTTCCAAAAATACAAATCATTGCTTATATTGTGTTTGATACATAAACGTAGAATAAAACCTGCGATATCCGAGTAAGACATCTTATTGACAGCATTAAACTTGATTAGGCTTAGTCCTCAATGGAATCCTTTTTCCAAGGTTTTTTTTTTCTCAAGAAAGCATACTTAATAAAATATGAATACACTTATAGTTTAGACTGACAGTTCTTCCTAAACTTATTATGAAATGCAATACATGAATAGAATATAAATGTTGCCCTAGTGACATTAAATTGAACAAAAGCGAATTTGAACTGTTGATAACTCACAAAATAAGGACTTCAATATAATAAGAAAAGGCCAATAACACAAATCTGACATTTTCTACTTTATCGATTGCATCCATGTTTATGTTATAATAAAGCTTTTGTAATGTCAGATGTGGAGGCAAAAATAAGATTGAAATCTTTTCTAATCTATATTTTAGAATAATTGGACTAGAAGTTGCCACCGAATTAAGACCCAGGCGCCTGACGAGCGAGTAAGAAATACCCCTAGAGACAATTCATGGCGTCAGCACAAACCTCTCGAGATTTCCCTTCACTTGCTATCATATCGCAAATGTATCAACGGTAAATAATAATCAGCTTTGAAAGATCCGATACAGCTGATAGCAACTTTTAGCATCGATGTGTCAGTACAAATTTAAACAGTTTGTCACGGAGAGCTATTGGGCACAATATTTGATATCTTTAACATTGATCATATTATCGTTTAGATATCAGTCAACAGAATTGCAGGCAATGTTCCTGAAAATAGATGTTAATCTGATGTTAAGTTTTTTATTTGCTGTATCCAAATTAAATCGAAAAGGGTATAGGTTTTATAAGGATTGGGCAGTTTTTATAGATTTTGTTAAGGTTTAGCAATATGCACCATTAATTCAGGCTTATTGTCATATTCGTGACACACATTTACTTAATTTAGAAATAGAGAAGTTGTGTCCATTTCCAAATAATTCTTCCTTGTGATTAAACGTTTTGCGAAGCAAGGATGAAAGACTGATGTGCACAGACGTTCATCCTTTTTGCGTTATTAAAGCGTCACTCCCCAATGCATATCACGTCAACGGAATAGCCGAACGATCAAATCATTTCCCTGGACAAAATTTCATGATTTTCCATTAAATAAAAGCAATGGTTCAATTACAATGGTCCATTCAAACGACTTAATAAAATGTTTTTTTTTACCGAAACAGTTAAATATAATACTGTAAATATATTTTCAGATTTGTTTCTGGCTATACACATAAATAAATTAAGGCTGCTCACTGTTCTATCGTTTAGCGTTGAATACGCTATATGACAGCTCAGAGTAGCACGAATGAACTTTTACATTGTAACCGGTTACTAAGATGATATGTGTCCTAGTAGGGATTTGGGATGTACATTGGAATGGGATTACAAGATAATATATCGAGTGATAAAAGGATCTAATGTTACCATCTTCGCGCTTGTTCAAATCGCTTTGTTAATATAGTATTAAGGATTGGAAAAATGTTCCCGAGTATAAAATTAGGGCCTTATAAGAACACACTGGCGATCAATGACGGTACTTGCTGTCAAAAGTTGCACGACGAGGCAATGCATCTTAATAAGGAAAACATAGCGAAATAACAGACTCGATCAATAAGTGAGATAAACCGCTTTTACGGGAAGAAAGTTCAAAGCCCGGACTGATGGTTTAAACGCTCCAGACTTTTGCGATTCACGAGGCGTCAAATCTTCACACGTATCATTAATTATTTTACCAGTAATTTAACACATACTTCATTGACAGCTTAATTGTTCCAATTCGATATAGGCGTCTTGTATAATGGTGATCACTGGTCATCAACCACACTTTAATAATGGAGTTGATAGAAATAAGGCGTAATTTTACTGGAGTCAATATCGGTTCCTATGTTAATTATACTGCAAAGCCCAGCTAGACATTGGTGCTTAGTCGTGAAATAATGGTGTGATAAAATGCCTCATTGTATGTTTAATTAAGTCCTATATTCGCCTTGATTACAGTGGGGGTACAAACCAGACAACAAATGTATTCCGTTAAGTGTTTAAGACAGTGTTTAAGACAGTGTTTAAGACAGTGTTTAAGATTATTTCCTTGTTATGTAATACAAAAAAATACCTTCATTAAAAGCATTTCAATTCTTTGTTAATATAGTTAGTTAAACAAATACCATGCCTTATTATTGTAATTGTTGCCATATCAGAAGAGCTGTTACTTTTCTACAGAACATACACACGTTTGAGATATACCAATTTAGCTCAGGATATATTTTCATCAGACAATAGCGGAGCAATCCCTTACATTCAAATTGAAGCAAATAATAATGTTTACATACAAGTACGACTAAAATGTATGTTTGGTGTAATGTTGATCTGTAATCAAGCAGATTATATCATGATTAGTTATGACTAACCAATTTCCATATTCTTGTTTTAGCTCTGGGTAGTGATAAGGTGATTTGTATTTAAATCTGTTTTGATGTAACATTGTGTCAGGTTATATAGAGTTCTTTGTCGTATGTAAGTATTCAATTATCGTATGTGTCTTATGTAAGTATTCAATTAATCAATTCATACGTTATTGTCGAGTGTTATTTCAGCTGTAGGCCTATCAGTGCGATTAGAAACGCAAATGAGAAGGAAGAAAATGACAAAATCATCCCATTAACTTGCAATTTTGGTCTACACAAACATGCTATCAGACTGACGAAATAAATTATCGCAGTCATTCCTTTCACTTGAATATTATAGAATGGCGCTTTCAGTTCCATCTCTGCGAAAGTTGAACAAGCTTATATTATAGGGTTGATTTAAAGTCAATCGTAGTATAACAAGAGGTTTTATTAATTCTTAACAAAACGTTTCGCATGCTCCAAAGACAGTCTGCTTCTGGTTAAAGCTCATGTTTTATTCAACAGTCTAGCCCATAAGCCGAGGTTATTTGGTTAATAGAATTCCGCGCTGTAAAAAAAACCCTGTTATTCTTAACTCATCAGACTCAATCCTCCATAGAACATATAGGCTGATGATATATCATATTTATTCTGAAAGCTAGGAAACGCCTGAAAAATAGTAGTACTTAATTGGAGCACTGAAAAATAGTAAGAAATCCACATTAGACGTCGTGTACTAATACGTCGTTTATTCAATAATCTCAACCGACCACACTTCGTGTAACGTGCGAAAAAAAACATAGTTAGAAAATGTGACTTTCATGTTTTGTTGAGAAACAAAACGAATTCAAAGGCGGAAACCTGACAAAGCCTAGATAACCAATATAGATATAAAATTGTCAGACTGTATTTGGCTATTTTGTATTTGGGCATATACATATAGGACGGTCTATCAATCATTGGTACAATTACTGTGAGATGTTCTTTATGTATGTATGGTTCAATCGCCGGTGGAGGCACGTACATTTTGTTCTCCGCGTTTTTAAAAATATAAATATATTATAAATGTAGAGAAAGAAAATTATATAAGCTTCCACCGAGGATCGAACCGGGAACCTTTGGCTACAATGACCAAAAACTCTACCGAATGAGCTACATACATGTATAGATCTTACCGAAGTCTTCCCCTCCGTATATTCCATTTTCGAAAGGTCTCCAGACAATACCTCGATATACATTAGAATGATTAGATGACAGATTGACGACCTCGTTGCAAGATGCTGATTTCTTTTCCTTGGTTGACAACACGGATGTAAACAATCCCGTTTCCTATAGTCGAATCCAGATACGTAAATACAATATGATTAAGAAGAATAGTTATTTCTCACTATATAAAGATGACCATAAATAAGCAGTGCGTATTACGTAGCGCTATTGTTGGCATCCAACAATAATTGAAGGATAAGGGAACTAATGGTTTGATATTGAGGCCAGAGACAGCAAAGAACAGACAGAACCGTCATCTCTCCGCAGCACTGTTAAAGCAAGAATTAGTTGGAAATTGTATCGGTTCATCTGCATCCATTGAGAACAATTACTCCATTTCAGATGAGATCGTGTCATTTAGAAATTGCAAAACACTTAAACCGTCCACCTCAAAATCTTTTTGCTGAAGAATTCTCCTGACATCTCCTGATATCTATAACGTCTTCTAATAAGTCCGTGCCTGTATTGTAACGACATGCACAATCGAGTGTTTACTCGACCAATTTTATAACGGCCTGACTACAAGAGCAAGTGGGTCTTATATGGAAAGCGCCTGGGGGGATTTTGGTTGAGCAGATACTCATTTCACTACGACTGATTCGCTAAAAGTGGAAGCTTTCTACTTGATGACAGATTGTTCGGTTGGAAGAATCTAGCTACCAAGTAATCCAGCCAGGGTTTTAACAGGTTGTAAGAAGTATCTGTTAAATGAGCTGATATTAACTTTCAATTCGGGTTCTAAATATCGCCAAACAGACATCTATCTTATTAAACGACACAATCTGTTCCAATGTACATGCAGCGTTGTATTCTTTAACGAACTGTTACAAAACTACCCAGCATGTCAATTCCAAATATAAAAGGAGTACTGACTCTTCAACGTCTATGGTGACTGTTGTTGAATGATTTTTCACAATAGTTACATTTCTTATATTGTTGATCATTCTAATATATAAGATATACATGTATAGTCTGATTGAATCGCGCATAAATGTTGTGTTACAAGGGAGATCCCTCTTTCATTCGAAATTTGAAAAAGTTAGATGTTCAGCCATACATTTATATAATATTTAAGTATATTTTTTTTTAGAGAAATTCGTATTTGGTCATTGGTGATTAACGTTGAACTCAAGAGTATTTTATTCATGCGGCAACTTTGCATTCCCGGTATTAGATGGAAATAACCGGGAAGCAAACAGTGACAAAAAAAATCATCGGTACTATTCGCCTTAAAATAAACGTGTGCACCTCAACTGTCCTAACATTCGCAATAGACTGTTGTAGCTTGGACATTATTTCTTAAATAGAGACTAAAATGTATCAAGTGGCTACTAGTATTACACTAACTTGGTTATAAGTACACATGCAAGAATTTAAAATGTAATGAATCTCCAAACAGGAGAGATATTAACCATTTATAACCGAATAGTAACAGCTGTCGAAAACGCATTGTTGACCTAATTCTACAGATACCGCCTACACCATCGACACACGATCTCTACAATGTTGAAATGAATAATCTATGTTTGTTTGTTTAATTGGTGTTTAACGTCGTACTCACGGGTATTTCACCTATATGACGACGGATTCTCCACTTCTTAGACAATCCTACTT
>JAVFBY010061124.1:0-12639 GCA_034781015.1 Tonicella lineata
GCATTCGAAAGACGTCATGCATAGAGCTGTGACGTCACGGCACTCTAGAGGCTTGGACGCTGCATTCGAAAGACGTTTGAATATACGGTTTGAATATGGAGGATGAACATGAAATCTCGTGAGGGACGGAAATGAAATCTCGTGAGGAGTGGAAATCTCGTGAGGAGTGAATACATAACAAGGCATGACGTGAGGGATGAAATCTCGTCAATATATAATAACACAGGAAAATGAAATCTCGTGAGGACTGGAAATGAAATCTCGTGAGGAGTGGAAATCTCGTGAGGAGTGAATACATAATAACGCATGGACGGTATTCTGCCCCTTATATACTACTTACGCTAAATAGGTAATCTGATTAACTGTAGTATATATGTTTTAATGTCTATAACATATCGATATTGATATATCTCATTGTAGGTGCCTATTATTCTACTACGTGTCCGTATAATATGGATACGGAGCAGTGCTGAGTAAAATTAGTACATTTTTGTTTTTTAATTTATCAGCATTTACATTTTTAATTCAGTCATTTCAATTTTGTATGGAACAAATTAATTCTCTGGAGACATTTATATGTGTGAACAAAATTTCAGTGCCATTATAAATTACATATTAATTACTAATATGCTCGCAAGTGTTTGAAAGTCCTGTTCATTGTTTCTCTAATGTTTGAATGTTCGTATTCGAATGGATTCGATTAACGTCTTTACATGCTATTGGTCTTTGGTACATGTAAGTTTAGCTGCTATTTATAACATATAAACTCGAAAAAAATATGTAATGCATAATTTAAAATGACATTATATGTACACTGTTATCCAGCAAACAAATACCCGTAACTGATGTGGAAAGTTCTGAGGAAAAGATTTACCTACCTTTAACTTGATACCCCCTCGACGAGAATGACTGTAACATCAAGACACTTATTATTCTCTAGTTTTACTTGACAGACACGTAAACAATACAGAGCAGTGAAAAGGATGGTCCTGTCTGCAACAACCCAAATGTTAGTTGACAACTTACCCGTTCACTTGACATGTATAATGAATTAGAGTGGCCTTAGGCCTACAGCTGTCCAGCCTTTATTTCAGTAAATGACCCAATTACGGCCACCCCGCATAATATTTTACCCATTGGGCTAAATCCGAAGTCAGCGTTCTGCGATGAATCTTGATTCCGTTCTTAATGCTAGAACGGAGTTTTGACACATCTGTGCTCACAGTAGGGATGGACGGGAGGGGCCGTTATCGGTATACAGACATACAAATTAACGTGAACTTTCAAGTCTTGTATACACTAAGACGGTTACCTTTTTACCAGTAGCGCCTAGATTCACACAGAACGGCGGTGTGGTGAAGTAACAACCCCAAAACCTGAAAATCTAGAGCAGGTAACCCAAAACAAGTCCTGTATCCAAACGCTTGGCAATTATCTACTAATTATCCAGTAATACAAGGGGTTTTGCGAAAGGACTTAATTAACCCATTCCCACTGTGTACCTAAAATAAAGGGATTTGCTCTCTCGGGTCATCTTGATAAAGTTTTACATCATGTACCTTGATTCTGTAGCATTATAATGAGTTTGAAAACAGCGCTGTTTGTATTGTTGACATAGTTTGCATGAGGAATAGAATATTTTTCAATTCTCAGAATACATTACAATGATGTCAAATGTGACAAATATTGCAGATCAATATTTTGCCACTTTTTTCTAATATCATGAATACATGTATCTTTAAATAGCAGCCATGCAAATATTGCAGACTAGCATTTTGTACACTATCACAATGGCGTACATTATACATTTATTCTTAACCAATAAATATACATCAGACATAAATTTATGGATTACAACTTCTTTATTGTGAAGTAAAGTGACGTTTCCGTCTCTGCCCTGAGACCGTTCTCAAGCAAATGATATACATTTAAAAATAAACCATTTAATGTAGATTACAATAAGAACAATGAAACAGTATTATGACATAGTTAACGTCGTTTGGCGATACATTCCAGCTACTAACAACTTATGACGCTGTATTCAGGTTACTAACTACGTATGGTATTTAATTATGAGGCTAATAATACGTTATAAAAATTCAACTTGTAACGTTGTAGAAATTCAATTTGTGACTTCTTTTTTATATACGTTATAGCGTTATTGTTTGGTTTTTTTTAGATACGAGTGATTGTTAGCGTGAACAAATTTAAATGTACAACAAAACAACATTATAATTACTATGAAACAAATCATATGAAAAGTATAATTATATGCAAAATTTGAATTATATATATACATTTTAATAGTATATACAACTATACAACGATACAACATGAAATAAACATATAGCCTATGTAATCAGAAAGAAACATACATAGATTAAAAAAAAATTACGGTTGCAGATTTGTCAACATATCAAGCATACTATTTGTTATCAATTCTTAAAATGAATTCGTTGCATGCTACTGATAGCGGGGCACCTTGGTCTCTATTCAGCTCCGGATGAACACGGCGGATCTGGATAAATCAATGAGTTGCCATCGACATCTGCTGCACATAATATTGTTGGAGTGTACGTTATTTTGTTGATGAGGCCCAGGGTGCAGAATATCGGCGCATGGGATGTTGACGATGGCCAGGGTGTAGAACATCGGTACGTGGGATGTTGGTGAGGACCAGGGTGCAGAAGATCGGCGCGTGGGGTATTGGCGATGGCCAGTGTATAGAACATCGGCGCGTGGGATGTTGATGAGGGCCAGGGTGCAAAAGATCGGCACGTAGGGTATTGGCGATGGCCAGGGTTTAGAATATCGGCGTGTTGGATGTTGATGTCATAAGTTCACAGCAACATCAACATGTGTGGCACTTGTAATGTTAACTTTGTTGCACATGTCGGATGTACTTAACAGTTATAGGTGTGCATCATGGACATTGCATTAATCTTTTGTCGCTTGATATCGTCATGACGACGACCGCATTATTTGCGTCAAATCGATGCACATCACAACATAAAAACTTCTTCAGAGGCTATAGATTGACAATATATAGTCCCTGGCTTATTTGTTGACAAGCCTACGGGCGAAGGTTTTGATCAAATGTTTCTAGAGGCTTCTTCCTTGTACTGATATTAACCGCCAAATCAAATGATTTACATCCCTTGATAATTGGTGCTGCTCTCTATCGCGTCCACAACAATAATTATTATGAATGGACAGCCGAAGACGTCAATATTTGTCCGCGTTAATGTGAATGTGGATTAAAAGTATATTTAAAAAAGCATTGTCAAGCTTGAACGTAGGTTTTATCTTTTACAAACCCAAATCACGACAAATTTAAGACATATTTAATAACATGTGATGTTGTTAAAACATCAATATTAAATTTGTGACCATTTATTAGTTTCCAATTATATAAGTGAAAAATACGCTAGAGCCCTTTTTGAGTATGCATCAAAATGCCCAGGAGTCAACGTACGTTAATGCGAAGGTAAACTTCCTTCTGTCGCATGCTGGATGATTGAAGGAGCACCAGCTGAGTTATTGACCAATCACGAGACCAGAATCCGGTTATTGACAAATCACGAGACCAGAATCCCGTCAGACTTGTCACAACTCCAAACGCATTCGGATGACTCTTATCCAATAAAATGACAGAATTTCTGCCGTTGATTATTCGGAAGAAATTATTTTTCAGGGTTTTGCAGAGAAAAAATTTAAAACTGAAACTGGATTTCTCCCAAACATAACACTTACAGTGGCACACTGGTTACAGCATGTAAGTTTCCTCAATCGTCCGGCTTTAGTTACCGAAAAATGGCGTGGAAAACTAACCTTTCTCACAGACACACATCCAGCCTGCTGTTAGACGGACGTAAATGCCGACATCAATATTCCTTAGTTATTTAAATGCTGATGCTCCTTAGCCCAGACAGCACCAGGGCATCAAGACCATCACGGATAACGACTCGCATGTATGTAACTGTAAACTAACGTCACATAACAGAAATGTTATAGATAGATAGATAGATAATTTTATTCACTAACATATGCACATATAGAACACATATCAGCGGGAATACCGTATACACAATTTATATATATTAGTGGAACATAGTGGTTTTGAATTTATTATTTTAAACAGAAAACATTGCAATTAGAAGAAAACATAACACATGTTGTACATTATTGAAACTTGTAACACGAGTACATTATGATAATAATAGGGTTTTAAGTTTGGACTTAAATAAGGAACGTAGAGTGGTTGATAATTTGTTCCATTCCCTGGGCCCAGTAGTTTTGATTGAGTAAAAGGAGAGATTTGTTCTGTAAAAGGGTTGAAGTAAATCAAATTCCTTTCTTCTCGTTCCGTATTGGTGGACATTAATTTGCTTCGTGAAACAATTGTCAAAAGATGTTGGGATTTTTTCTGGATGATAAAAGAAACGATGGACGAAAAGCAGAACTGAGAATGTATTATATTCTGTAATTGGAAGGATTTGAAGACTTCGGAATAATGGCCGTGTGTGATCAAGTCGGCAAGATAGAGTAACAACGTTAAAGTGTTTAAATATGCTTTCAGAATATTAAAATGAAGGGGCGGCAGCTCCTGTGCAATACACGGCTAATATATGACGTAGCATTTATTTTTTGAAGGAGCCCTATTAAATAATTGTCCTGCCATTTATCTTTTTCAGGAGACTTTGTTGGTCAACCCTGTACAACAACCAGCGTCCATAACGCAGCGTGTACTAACCAAGTTGTAACCTGTAACGCAGGAACCACAAACGTTGGGAACGTATTGTGCCGGGATGGGCAGACAAAGCTCCTTGGAGAAGTGTGTAATAGCACTGCAAGTGAGGTCTGCTTCACTTATTTAGGTAAGTTTAGCAAATCAAATATCCTACTCTAGACCTTTATATTTGATTCGCGCTGGAAGCATTCTCTACATTTAGAAATATATTACTATTTTAGAGAGATAAACGCTTCAAACTCTCTCCTCGTTGTGTTAAAGTGTTTTTTTCCCCCTGAAAACCAGACAAAAATTTATACTAGTTAGCACTAGAAAGAGGAAAATGTAGGCCTACATTATGCTTCCATCATATTGCAACTATTTGTCTTTTAACTTTGGAGAAATATTCTAAAGAATAACACTAGCATAAAAACCACTTTTGCCAACTACAACATAAAACAAACTTTTGTTACAGAAATTGAGAAAATTCCACAAAGCAATTACTGACAAAAGCCAAAATATTAAATTTGCGAATTTTTTATGATTACCTAGATGGTTTTGGTTCAGTTTCAGGCTAAGTAGGGTAGACAAATTAATATTAAAATATCATTACCCTAAATTAAAAACTAAGCGTTTTAAGACATTTTCTAATCTTGACTTATAAAGTCAGAAATTGCATTGTGGAATCCGCCCCAGGTGTAAAGATATATAAAAAATATTGTTAAGAATATTTAAACATTTTTAATGACAAGAAATAACTTTCATCCAGTTAAAATTGGCAGCCCAAAGTGGAAACTGCCAATCTGCTATCATGGTGGCCATTGTGTAGTACTGTGAGCGGCTTGAAGCAGATATAAAACAGGATTGTGACATTTTGCTTTGACCCAAGTAATATATTTCAAGGTAAAAATTTAGCCCGGAAAACAACACTTTTTATCCCTTCGCAACATACATGTGCGTACATATATAATTTTTTTAGAGTCATATGGTCAGTCAATTTGGCTATTTTTAGAAAAAGATTGTCATTACTCTAGTGGCTTTATTTATGAATGAATTTTTGGAAACTTCATACACATTCTTATTGAGTAAATCTCTTGAAGAAGTTTGAATTTCAGGGTCGTAGGACAAGTTCCAATTTCAGGGTCGTAGGGTCAATGTCAAGGTCATTTGGGCTATTTTTTAAAAAAAGTTTGTCATCACTAGCGGCTTTCTTTGTGGAGGATTTTTTTAAAAAACTTCACACACAAGCTTATTGAGTAAATCTCTTATACAAGTTTGAATCTCAGTGTCGTAGGGTCAAGTTCATTTTAGAAATTTTTATAAAAAGTTTGCCATCGCCCCAACTTCACGTTCAGTATAGTTTTTTTTTTCGTCTAAGCATGTAACTTTTTACACAGTGCAGGTAGGTTGAAAATGCCATACTAGGAGGGAATTCGTATCTCTTGAGATGCCTTGTTGTCCAAGCCAGGCTTTATAGTGCAAAGCCGACAACTGGAGTTAAACTCGAAGCAAAAACAGAACACCCTTATTCTCCCACACGAGTAAGCTCCCTTTAATTGTTAGACATCTACATTGACAGACCAAAAAAGGTTCCAGACCAAAAAAGGTTCCAGATTTCAGTATTAAAATATCATTAAAATAAAGCATTTGTCCAGCAATTAAGTTTTAAGCGGCGTTTTTTCCGCTTGACAGTTTTATTGACCAAAATTTGGTTGACGGATAATAATGAAATTTGTCCAATAAGATATTCCCATGGGTAGACTGGAACAGACTCAATATGACATCTGTCCAAGAAATCATACTATGGATGTAGAATAGAACAGACTCAATGTGACATCTGTCCAATAAGATCATACTATAGGGGTAGAATGGAACAGATTCAATATGACATCTGTTCAATAAAATCATACTATAGGGATAGAATGGAGCAGACTCAATATGACATCTGTCCAATAAGATCATACTATAGGGTAGAATGGAACAGACTCAATATGACAGCTGTCCAATAAAATCGTACTATAGGGATAGAATGGAACAGACTCAATATGACATCTGTCCAATAAGATCATACTATAGGAGTAGAATGGAACAGACGCAATATGACATTTGTCCAATAAGGTCATACTATAGGGGTAGAATGGAACAGACTCAATATGACATCTGTCCAATAAGATCATACTATAGATGTAGAATGGAACAGACTCAATATGACATCTGTCCAATAAGGTCATACTATAGGGGTAGAATGGAACATAATCAATATGACATCTGTCCAATAAGATCATACTATATGGTAGAATGGAACAGACTCAATATGACATTTGTCCAATGCGATCATTCTATAGCTCTTTCCTAAAAGTGATTTATCTCCCCTGTATATCAGGTTGGAATGCACTTCCGGCAAGTATCTGCATTTGTTTTCCGTGATCATGAACTTGCTTAATTTTTGTATAAGCACTTTCTTGTACAAAAGAGCTACAAACGAAGGACAGACAACTCACCTTTTAGGAAAAGTCTATACGGGTAGAATGGAACAGACTCAATATGACATCTGTCCAATAAGATCATACTATAGGGGTAGAATGGAACATACTCAATATGACATCTGTCCAATAAGATCATACTATAGGGGTAGACTGGAATAGACTCAATATGACATCTGTCCAATAAGATCATACTATAGGGGCAGAATGGAACAGACGCAATATGACATCTGTCCAATAAGATTATACTACAGGGGTAGAATGGAATAGACCTAATAAGACATCTGTCAAATAAGATCATACTATAGATAATGGGGTACATGTAAAGACAAAAATACATATTGTTTTTCAAAGTTGGTAGGTTTCGTTGATGTGACAACTTTTCTCAAAGGTACATTTTCCATTTCTTTGAGTGCCTTTCCTTAAAGAACCTAGGATTAAACTTAAAGTTTATTTAGAAGGAAGTGTTGTCTATTACACTCTTTATCAGAATTCTGTTAAAACAGATCTGTTGAATTTACTTGCACATTTAAAGTTTTCACCTGCTAGACAAAATTAATCTTATCAATTCCCCAAAATTACTTTGCTTGCAAAATCTCTGACATGATATTTAAGTACTTAGAAATGAACATCACAAATAAATTACAAAGCATGATATTAAGCTGCATTCCAAATTAATACTCTCTATCTTGCTTGTATCCTGTTCACATCGTCATGTCAAAAAAGTGACACATCCTGACAGGTTTGTTGCCATGGAAACCTGAAATTTGTTAAGTATGATCCCATTTCAACATGGGCATAGTTTAGCATCATATTAAGCTGCATTTCAAATTTGAACACTCTATCTTAAGCGGTTTGGCTTCTATCCTGTTCACGTCGTCATGTCAAAAAAGTGGCAGATCCGGACACATTTGTTGCCATGGAAAGCTTAAATTTATTTGGCATAATCCCATTTTAATAGGAATGTAGTTTAGCATCATATTAAGCTGCATTCCAAAGTTGAACTCTTTATCTTTAGCGATTTGGCTTCTATCCTGTTCACGTCGTCATGTCAATAAAAGTGGCAGATCCGGACACATTTGTTGCCATGGAAACCTTAAATTTGTTTGGTATGATCTTATTTAATAGAAGTGTAGTTAAGCATCATATTAAGCTGCGTTCCAAGTTTGAACTCTCCATCTTACGCGGTTTGGCTTTTATCATGTTCACTTCGTCATGTCAAAAAAAGTTACAGATGCAGACACATTTGTAATGTTGCCATGGAAACCTGAAATTTCTATCCTGTTCACGTCATCTTGAGGGAAAGCTTGACCGACCGACAGACAGAGTGAGTTATAGAGCTGCTCAGTCACAGCTAAAAAAAATCTAAAAAAAAGGGTTTGAACCCGCTCCCCCAAAACGTTCAGATCAGCTATACTGTTTTCTTTTTTGGAACAATCGGTAGGATTTAAAATCCGCCAATGCCAGCTGAGTGTGACAGCTGGTCAAATATACATGTATGTACCTCTTCAACTTTCACAAAGATGGCGATGGCAAGTTTGAAATCCGACCGACTTTAAAAAATATATATTTGTGCAATTATGACGTTGTTATGGCATCATAACATTGCATGAGTGTACATTCAAATAATATATACTTGTACACTCATTTCAAATCCGTTCTTAGTTTTGTCTAGACCTATATACATGTATACACCTTCTATTTATTTTTATTGTTTTCTACCAAACATCAAACGTCATGCGACCATGTTAAAGCTCTCAGAATTTTCTGCAATGTCAATTTGAAGCATTTGGCTACAGAGACTAATCACAGAAATTAAAAATATTGGAGGTGCCGATTTTGAAACTCTTGTTCAGTGATACGGTTGCTCTACGGGTTTATAATTAGGGACATCATGATTAAAGATATAAATGAGAATACATAAATAGATAGATCTACATGTAGATATACTATTTTCACGATGAACAGAATAGTATATGATGTAAGGCCCTGATGACAGTAGCAGTGTAATTGGTACGATTAACCCTTTGTCCAAAAGCAATAAAATTCAGCTCGACTTCGATTATGCTCACCCAAATTGTGCATTCAGTGTTTTTCAGGATCAACGCTGTTTCAGAAGTTATGACGTCATATGAGCATGGTATTGTAGTAATCAAATACTCCAAATTACAGCAGGGGCGGACTAGGGGTGTATTTTGATTCGGGTGCGGCCAACGAAGGCGCCCCAACACTAATCATAGCCAAGTAGGCGAGGGTCCAGGGGCCGCCCAGGCCCCGGAAGCTCTGAAAGTGAGGAAGCGCATAGCAGCGATCCGAGCTGTTTTGAGCAATAAAATACAGCTTCAATTACTTAATAAAAATGGTCTTTAATTGTTTTTTTTGTTACCTTTTTCTTTCATTAAAAGTTTTTACAAACATACATTTCTCTCCTCTGCGATATCAATTTAATCTTTAGCTTCCCGGTAGTATGAAAATGGTTACTATATTTCATATCAATTGTATGGACTATTCTATTTTGAGCAATGGAATTTAAATTCGGCATCGTATAAGGAGTTTTATTCATGCGATTTCTACCAGGTTGTTTAATGGTCACATCAAAATTCATCAATTGTAAATTATGCCGTTGTTTTGAGTGGACATCTGATTTAAGACGGCTAAAATAATTAGTTATAAATAAGTGGCAATCATTGTGGTTGATAAAAAAACGTAAAGAGAAAAAGTTTTATTAAAAAAAAAATTGGATCCAGCCTATTGCAAAATGAGACGTACGTGTTATCGTTTCGGAGATAGCTATTTGAAAGGCCCAACTCAATTGGGCGTTTGCAGATTACCTATGACGCCTTCAATTATATTTTGTTTCAGCTAATAATTTGACATTTCCTTGTTTATAAAACAATCCGCGGACCAAGCAATATTGGGGCTTAGGGCTCTCGCAGATTAGAACAAGGTGCCTTTTCATTTTGATATATAGATGTATATATTATATGAGATCGATGATATATATCATTTTGGCATCTTCAGCAATATTTGACTTTTTTTCCAAAGGCGTCGTGGGCGCACTTTGAAAAATTGCTTTCGATTATTGTATTTTTTTTTACAGCTAATTTTTTTTCGCTTCTTCATGTATTAATTAAACAAACTGATGAACCTAAATATATTGGACACTGTACAGGTAGATTGAACAAAAATGCACGTTTTCATAGTGGTGTTAAATAAACGGCTTACCTAAGTATGAACAATTTTGAAACAATAGGGAATAAAGGGCTGTCAATGATTGCACAAGGCGCCTTTTCGTTTATTTTTTGCGCTTTGAGAAAGGAAAATGAGACTGGGCGTATGCAACTTGGGTTTGGCGTCTTTCATATATTTTTTTTCAAAGACGCCATGGGCACATTTTCAAAAGGCGCTTCGGTCCGCGACCGGACGACAGATATGTCAGTCCGCCCTTGATTAACATAGATTTTCTGGTGTGGTTTTTTTATGGTGATCTCATATTTGTATTTCACATTTTCTATGCGATTCAAATTTTTCAAGGTATAGTGACCAGTTTGGATAATTTTTAAGTTTTGAAATCGAAACAATAGCCTATATCAGAAGTGCAGTGATTGGAACATAGATGTCAATTGAGATGAAAAGTATCGTAACAATAACAATTAACTTTGGAAGCCTATATAATTGGTTGATCAATTGTAAATCTAGTTATGTTTTGTGATTTCAGCCGACAAAAGTGCCAGTCGGGGTACCTGCTCTAGAGTGTGTGCCATTACAGGTCTCTGCGATACTAGTGTGTGTGGGTGCAGTTTTGGGATCTGGGATGTTACGAATTGCCGTACACGTAAGTTATGATTTACAAATACTAACTCTTAGAGTTTTCTGCAATGTAAATTCGAAGCATTTGGCTACAGAGACTGATCACAGAAATTAAAAATATTGGAAGTACCGATTTTGAAACTCATGTCCAGTGATACGGCTGCTCTACGGGTTTATTATTAGAAATATTAAAGAGATAAATGAGAATAAATGAATAGATAGATCTACATGTAGATATACTATTTTCACGATGAACAGAATAGTTTATGATGTAAGACCCTGTTGACAGTAGCAATGCAATTCACAGTACACAAACCTGGGCCCTAACCCTATTAACCTTAATGAAAATGTTGCCATGTAAAATGGTGGATCATGTTCAGTTCGTCAGAAATTATCATTTATTACCAGACTTGAACTTTGGTTTTAAGATTTTCATTTCCACTTTGCGGTGGTTGGGCGGGAGCTTCCTGATGCCCTGGTGCTCTCGGAGTTAAAGGGCATCAGGAAGTAGGGTTTTTTTTTACGTGTTGTCGTTTTTTCTTCTTTTTTTCCCCCTTTTTCTGTCTCGTCTTTAATGTTGCCAGTGACGTGAACGGTGGTTTCCTCCACCCATGGGGCTGGCACGCCGTCGTATAGGTGAAATACCCCTGAGTACGGCGTTAAACCCCAATCAATCAATCAATCATTTTTTGTTGAACCACTCATTCCATGAATAAGAGATAATTTTTACAGCAGGCAAAAAACAGGAGTACAATTGTATTTATCAAGTTTAAGAAATTTGTTTATATTTTTGTTCAGATATTATGATAATCGCAGACCTGAACGAGCCCCTCCAGCTCCACGATTTGCAAACGCTAGACGTGGAGGATTTGTTGAGCGAGGACGTGGTGGTCAAGAAAGAGGCAGAGGCCGAGGAAGGGGTCGGGCAGGAGGAACCCAAAATTACGGCTCAAAAAGACCAGCTTTGACCAAACAGAATTCCTCAGACTTTGCTAATGAGGAATGGGAGACTGCTTCGGAGAGCAGTGATGTGTTAGAAAAGAAACCTGATCAGCCAAAAAACGATCAAATGAACTCTAGTAAGGAGAAAAAGGAATCCTTTAAAAAAAGTTTCAGTAGCCAGCGACCTATGAATGATCGTCAGAATCGGCGTGGACCATCAGGAGAGCATCGTAAATCCAACAGCTCTGAGAGAGTCCGGGATAACAGAGACAACCGTGACGGTCGAGATAACCGTGATGGTCGTGAAAATCGTAACAAAGAAAGATCACCTCCGGCATCAAAAAACGGACCAGGTGGGAACAATCGTACCAACAGTGCTAATTCAAAAAACAACCGTACACAGGTAAACAACGGGAGCAGGAAGGAGAATGTTAACCAAGTGTATCGAGTTGATGAGGTTGTTCCCACCGACCAAAATGCCATTAATAATGCAATCAATAATCTCAATAACAAGTAAGTACACTAACTTTCTATACTGGCTTATTAAATTTGTTTTGTTCTTTACTTATCTCCAGTTGGTTGTCAGATATTGTGAGAAAATTAGTTTGTCTTTGACACAAGATAATAACTCCCTGTAACGTTAAACTTGGCAGCTGTCAGTTCATTTTGCACCCA
>JAVFBY010061235.1:0-12638 GCA_034781015.1 Tonicella lineata
AACTAACTTTGACACCACTTAAAATCGTTGCTGTCTGAATTTACTGAAAAGGCGAATTTTGAGAGCGTATGTATCTTAAAAAGCAATCAAAATAAAGAAGTAGATACGTCTTTGTTACCTGTATATACACATGTGATTGAGTTATTAGCAATGTAGGGTAATTAAAGAAGGTGAGTAGTTCAATGTCTTTAATATTGCTGTAAACGATCAAAATAAAGCAGCTGCTATAATGCCTCACAAATAGATAAGCATGGTCAGTTCTATTTTTTTTTTCAATAACTTCTTAAATATATTTTTTTCTATAAATGCAAAAAAGGCAAATTGACATACCTATGCCGGGGATCGAACCCGGGACCTTCTTTTATATACACATATAAGCTGTATTCTCGAGATGTGTATGCATCACCCACAACAACTCTAATTTATGGCCCGTTGCAAAATTTGTCTCTGAGAGTTTATCTATAAAATAATGATTTATTGACTTGTGTGGCAAGGTGATTTACTTTTGAATTGTATTTTAATAATATAATTTAAACAATTTATTATATATTCGCATGTCTGCCATCCATCTTAATTGCTTTTTTCGCCTATGGAGTTTTAAGCTCTCCAACTTCCTAAAACCGTTTTAAAATTGTATATACTTTATTATGACGTTTGGTTGCCGGGAGCTTTCTTATGTCCGGGTCCATTCAAAGCTAAGGTGTATCAATAAGTCGGTTTGTTGTGGGGTCCAGCTTTCGTCCTGTCCGTTCCGGTCTTTGGTGCTGCCGTTGACGTCAATAATAGTTTCCTCATTGATTTTACACGCCGTGATATAGGTGAAATACCCCTGGGTACGACGTTGAACACCAAGTGACCAATGTGACATAGTAACGCTACAACTTCAATAAGAGATACACATGGATTCATTTAGCCCTAGAAAATGGGCTTAGGTTTGATTTCATAACCATCGCCCTAGTTAACAAAGGCGGAAAAGCGTGCATTATTAGAATTTTGGATTTGAAACTCTGTTTCAGAGCTTCCAAATACCAAGAAAATAAAACAAAAAGATAGGTTTGAAGGCTTACTTTAAACAATTATTATATTACGAACACGACCCAACAACCGTATATCCAAAATTCAGAATCAGATTGCTGCCTGACGACTGTTTCTTAACGAGGTGCACTAATACCGGAAGTAGAGATACGCCATACCACATACTATTATAACATGGCGGATGGTCAAAGATTAAGATGGCGATTTCACCGGAGCGTTTACTATAAGTGTTAAGTAATAAGCTCCAGCCGGAGCTAGGATTCATTTAGAGCTACGGTGAATCAAGAAGTCGATTTGTTGTCATGTCCAGTGTTTCGCCATGTCCTTTGTTGTCTTTTATTTTGCCAGTGTCATCAATAATGGTTTCCTCATCCCATTTGACCGGCACGCCATAATAAAGGTGAATTACCCCTGACCACGGCGTTAAACACCAAATGATCAATCAGATATATGTGATATAGTAACGCTACAACTCCAATAAGAAATACACATGGACGCACGGTTTATACGTGTATGTTGTTATTGTAGGCTTCATGACTACTAAAGGGACAGTACCTATAAAAGTGATCCCACAGTTCACAAAGCCAAAGGTCCTTCGATTTAACAGCACTAGTAATCCTACGTTCGTTTTGAATCCCGGAAACAACCTGACAACATTATCAGGCAAACTCAATAATATTTTTGTGTTTGGTGTCCAGTTTAAAAGAGGTGAGCAATATTACTCCTGTTTGTACATGGCTATTACATGTTTTAGATTCTAATCGAAACCTGCCGTCATAATGAAATGTCGATACAAATGTTTAAATGGTTTGACAATAAGACTCCTTAAATTGCATTCAATTTGTATAATGCAATTTTGTGTAGAAAAATGTAAGCAAAAGAGAAACAGACAAACCAGTAAGCGATAATGGCCCAAGCGACATCCTTAAATAATAACATTTGACATTGACCTGAAGACCTCACTATCTATCTACCCAACGAGTTACTGTGAACCAGAGGTGCGATTGTCAAATCCTGCATATCTCTTTATTTGGAATAAATATAATTATACTGTTTTACGGGAATCGAACACGCGATTACCATTAAACGAATCATCCGTAGTCCAGCATACTCCAACTGAGCAACGACTGCACTACCAGGCCAATGTGACAATAAAGTATATAAATCTAAGCTCATGCGTAACTTCAAGAGTTGTCGTTCTCTGCTCCGTAAAGCAAAACATTCCATTGGCTGTCCAATCTCACATGGCCTTTTTTCTAAATAAGGAGATATACAGGGATTCAACAACCGATCATATGTTGTAGAACGTCTTATAAAAGTGACTTCACATTTCAGTCCTTCTATTTTATGTTATTACGGTATGCTTGCAATTTTTTCAAAATGGTCTATCTCTGGTAAATGTTAGCTTTTCCAAAAATGGAAACATCCCATAGCGCATCATTCAAAAGCAGTGCTTTTCTGAATTATCTTGCTTGCTATACGTCACATCATACGCTTGGAGTGACGAGCTTCCTGCCAGTGAGCTTAGTCAATCAGACGCGATTTTGATAAATTGGTTGTAGCCGTTTAAAGGTCAATTGTGTGCCGCGCGCATGCGGCTATACTTTCCAGACGCGACTTTGATCAATTGGTTGTAGCCGTTTATAGGTCAATAGTGTGCCACGCACATGCAGCTATAAATTCCATTGTAGTTTATGTAGAAACATTGAAATTTGAATCGTAAATAATGCATGCGCTTGGTTTGCAATACTGAATATCATTGTGGAGGTAAAGTTTGAGTATTTTTAGAAATGATTTATTATAGAAATATCGTTGTAAAGAGGGCTTTACTTTATATCAGTAATACGGCGACTTAATTGCCGCCCTAACAAAACTTGTCTTTCACTGGACAATATATATCCACCGAATAGCATCGAACTATGTGTTGTGTTATCTCTATTCGACCTTGAACATATTCGCGACATAACCTTCAAATGATTTTGATTAAAAAACGAGATTAAATATGAAAACATGCATTTTTGTATTTTATAAAGTACAAGTAAGAAATAGTTCAAACTTGTCGGGGGGATATATTTGATATTTGGCGCACGACATGACTATTTAAAACAAGTCGATGAAAAAAATATATTTTCAGTAAAATGCAGAAAAAAAAAACTGTTTCTGATTTTGAATTGTTTAATAACAGGAAAGTGTTGGGTGGATGATAACGGATGTAGGGGTCGCCTGATAAGCCCACAGTGTGGACAAACTATTTCCTTGATGTTGGGCAGTGAGAGCATTAAACTGTGTTTCTGGAGAGTAACATCCTTCAATACGATCGTTTTGCAAAGGTTGTCCGAAGAACGTTTGTATCGGGCGTACTTCATTAATGGTAAGGCAACCCATAAGTACGCATGCTTTAATAGGTGGAATAAAACAAAGCAGCATGCCGAAGATAAGACGCTTTGCCGAGTATTTCGGGACCTACTTGTTTATTTATCTAAATCGAAAAATGTTCATATTTGCTAGTGTTTTTAATTTTCATGAGCATGCGTGTTGAGTATTGCTCGACTACCTGAGCCATAAATGAACAATTTTGTTTCCTTTAGGCTCATTGTTAATTATTACATAACTCATTGCATGATCGAGAAAAAAAGAACAAATCCGGAAGTAAAGGTGGGTAAATTTGAGCGTATAATTCACACTCAATATATACGTCCTCTTCCAATAGGTGTATTGGACATAAAGGAACCACAAGACAATTTGTTTTCTGAAAGGTTCTCGATTAACCCTGTGATGGACATATGTTTATTAAAATCTATGTGAGCCGAACAAGATTAGAGTTGGAGGTGGATGTATTTTCTTTTAACGATTTTTATCATTATCTAGAGGTACTATTTAATTTTTTCAGGGTCAAGATTTACTATGACAAAATCCCCTAAACAAGTGTCGTTCGCCAAAGGAACATTTGATGTGTACACCAGTTTGTACACAGACGGTTTAATTCTAAACTTCAGACAGTGTGGTAAGTTCAGTCTATCAGCAAATTGCCATCAAATTAGGATCGAAACATATCAGGCCCTTAAGACGAATTAATAATTAGATTTTTTAATAAGTTTGTGCCAAAGTATCTTCTACTAGCATTATCTACTTTCTTTATCTGCTGGCTAAATCACATCCAAATCTGATTACAACCAGAATTAAATAGCTTTCCACGTGTTATGTCGCATTTAGATACGGGGACATCACATATTACATTGTGTTACATGACGTCAGGAACTCTAAGATTCATGAAATGTCTCAATTGTCCAATGAAATTCAAGATGACTGTAGTAAAGACGAAATAACTGTTTTAATTAAGTTTGGCTAACTCTAGAACAAATGTTACGAAGGGAGACAACTGCTTTGTAAAAAAAATAAAAATTGTAATATTCAAGATTTTGAAAGCAGCTAAAGTGATTGCTCAACTGTAAAATCCAATCTACACCATTTTATAGAATTTCACCAGAAGTAAATTAGACATAACAAGCCGAGAACTATTTGAGTCTTGTCGTAATCGGTCACCGGTAGCCTCAGACAATTACTAAGATCACTTTTGTGACATATTCAAACCTAGAACTATTTAACATTGGCATGTAATTGTGTGGTAGATTAAAAGACTGCTAATAAGTTTTCTGTTTTACAGATTGTCTGTGTGAGTTAGAATCTGAAAAGGGAGAAATCAGGATACCTTTTCAAGACTTGGCCCGTTGGGTAAATGGCGACAACGATAGCGTGACGTGCAAATATGTTCTTCGTCCATCTAAATCCGAAACGCCGAGGATAAGCTTTTTTGAACTGAGAATTGCTGACGACGTCCGTGAATTTGATGAATCCTGCCTTAATGTTTTAGAGGTGTATGAATCACGTCTTGGACAGAGGAAATCCATTCGAAAGCTCTGTTACCAGAAGGGAAATCAATGGATAGTTTATATAAAGGCAACTAGTGGATCTACTGTTCAAATTACTACTCGATGGAATTTAAGGGTTTTAATGAACAACACTGTAAAGGGGCAACATTTCGCCGCGGACGGCGAGGATGTTTGGTCAGCCGACATACCCTTAATGGTTGGGGCAATGCCTAATCAATTTTCAAGTTTTCTCAACACCGAGAATATGACAGATAAAGCTACATTGTTTATCGAATATACAGAGAGAAGGCCCACTTTTTCCGGTAAGAATTTTTAGAACTGCAGATATGACCAAGATTAACTAAGTGCATTGTGTAAAGTTGATGAAAAATATATTGTTTCGGAAAAAAAAAATTTAGTCTACATTTGTGAATTTCTTTTAGCCGATTTGTAATCTCCCAAAGGCCCATCTATTAATGTACTATAATAAAAAAACTCGAAGTCTTGAGTTGAGCTTTGAGATTCGTTTTATGTGTTTAATAGACCAAGAATCCATCAAAAGATAGGATTCGCAAGAGGTAAAAGAAAAATCTAAAAAACCCGGAACAGTAAACAATCATTTACTAGTGTTGTAAACTGTACACATATTTGAGCATAGGTAATATATATATACTAAAATGCAATATGAACGCTAACCATTTAATTGCTGTTAAAAACCATACATCGGTACAGCATCCGTGTTTGCTACGTAAAAGCAATAGATATAAAATATATACTACTTTTCAATTATCACTTTAAAGATTATTATCCATACTGGATAACAACCACTTAATCCACCCCATGTACTGATATAGTCCCAGTGAATGCAAATTCAGCTCTGTGTATATGTGAAAACTTAAACTTGAACAATATAAACAAGAGCAATAGTAACTAAGTACATTTATCAAAATATGGGATTAAAACAAACTTAAAACAATCATAGGTCTAAATTGCCTTAACCAGCCATTCTATACTACTTTAACCAATCATATATCCAAAGAAAGTTAACTGTCCATTCTATACTACTACTACTACAGTGGTTACACAATCATTGGTCTAAAGTATATTAATAAGCCATTCTATACTACTTAAACCAAATATAGGTATAAAGTACATTAACTGGCCATTCTATTCAATACTTCTTTATCCAATCATAGGTCTAAAGTACCGTAACTAGCCATTATATACTACTTAAAGAAACTTAACTAGTCATTCTATACTACTTAGACCATCAAGCATACAAGTGTTATGTAACTTAAGACATGAAACATACTAGTAATAGGCTATTATACATATCTTTATAATTGCCAATGCGGTTGCTAGCGCTTTTGTACAGAACTATTTAAAGTGGTTGCTGTCGTTACTTAGAAATAAAATCACAATGACCAAAACGAAAGTTTGCCCGTTAGCGAATATGAAATGTGATTTTTGTGTAACAAGAAGGGCGAATGTCCAGTTAAGTGGTGTAGTTTGGATACGTGCTATTCTGGACGTTGGAAAGACGATGGTGTGAGGGAAATAGCACCAGCCGTTCTTTTGAAAAGTCGCTTTGAGTGGGTAGGTGTCTCGGTGATTTGGGCTTTCTGTTTCATAACCTGTGTATCTATTACAGCTTATAAAGGGGGTGATAATTTAAAAATTAAAAAAAAAAGATTTATTGACTTATTTGGCATATTTTCTCGATCGAGTATATCTAATACACATACAGAACTTTAAAAAAGATAAAAAAAATAAAAAAAATAAAAAATAGATATATTTTTTATTTATTATCAAACTCTTTCAAGCCAGGTGACCGTGGGGAGACACAACCTCACAGCTAAAACAAGTCACTTGTCAAGTCAAAATATTATTTTACAACTAAATCCAAAATATTTCTCATTTAACATTTACGTGAGCATGTTTCTTGCAAAAGCCTCTACAGAATGGTCATGAAGATTAATATTCTACTCACAATTATATTCAGGAATCTTCAAAACATTGGAGAAGACAAGAATAGTAAACAGCTGCGAAAAAACAATGGATTCCTTCTCGCGGAAAATTACAAAGCACATGCATGACTCGGCGGACTACGGCAGCCGAAGCCAACCTGTAGCTTCGTAAAAAATAACCTTTGTTGTATTATGACCTGCGCTATATTACACAATAATTCGTAACTACTCCTTACAGATTTAAGCTGAAATACTCCAATGAACATCTTCTCAATAATTACTGCACGTATTACGTTTTGATGATGGTAAGAATTCACTCAGAACTTCTGTGAGAACCTTTTTTTAACTTTTCAAATACATATGATATGGCAACAATTCAAATACATAGGGTTCTAAAGCAATACTTTTTTCCTTTGATTTGCAAACATTTTATAATATCAAAATACAAGTATTGCTCTCCATGTTAAAACTGCCAAGCGTATCTGTATATTATGTCAGAACCTTGGATAAATGTCTCATTACTCCGTTAACAGCTATTGTAAATCAATGGCGATACTACCACATATAGTTCTGAACATGTTAATATTACCAGAAGTATGTATCAAAAGATGCGGGTACCCAATAAAAATCGACTTGTCCGTCTGTCCGTCCGAATTCCTATTCCGTGGGCTTTGTATGGAGTCATCAGCTCATATTCAAATTTGTTATGGGTTCTTATCGTATGAATAGACTGTTCAACTTCGACCTTCGTCGAATTAAGTCACAAACGTGTTTGCATACTGCAATCTAATTGGTTGATGCTTTTGGTAAGTTCGTCCGCAGTCGTAATCCGTGCTCTAACTTTTAAAAGAGTGATCAGATTATATTCAAATTTACTGTGAAGTAATACGCCTCTCGAGTCCGATTTTTTATTTAAAAAAAAAACTTATTTGCATACTGCAATGTGATAGGTCGATGGTTTTGGTATGTCTGTCCGTATTGCTATTCCATGCTCTAACTTTTGAAACATTGGTCATATTATGTTCAAATTTACTGTGAATGCTTATCATATGAATGCGCCGATCAAGTTTGATAGTCATCTTTTTTAGCCCGTAACATTGCCCGTGTTCCTATTTCGTGCCCTATTTTTCGATAGAGTGATCAGATCAAATTCCAATTTGCTGCGAATGCTTATCATATGAATTGGCTGCTCAAGTTCGATTTTCATCTATGTCAGCTCGTCACTTATTGGCATACTGCAATCTGATTGGTACACCTTCTGCTTTCCTATTCCGTGCGCTATTTTTACCTGCGGCGAAGCTTAGCAGGTCTATGAGGGCTTCGCGTTATGGTGGGGCTGGTGACAATGTTAATGTTAAGAGATAGGCTAGTGTTAAGAGATAGCAGTATAACTAATAGTCGCCGCAGGTATCTGAAGAGCTTTCCTTCTTGTTTTTACCTGCGGCGAAGCTAAGCAGGTCTATGAGAGCTTCGCGTTGGGGTGGTGGTGGTCGGGGTGGTGACAATGTTAATGTTAAGAGATAGGCTAATGTTAAGAGATAGCAGTAGAACCCTTCTTGTTTTTATAATAGCTGTCATCTTCGCATAATACCAAAGTTGCCACTGTATACGGGTAAGTAGTGGTTTCACATAGAATGGTATTATTAGATGTCTGGACAACAGTTTTGCGAATGTTAACTAGGCCTACATGTATGTAGCTTTGTTTTTACAAAATTGCACTAAATTAAGAACATCTGTGCCTATTCACAACCATCGATAATCAGTAATATATTCCACAAAAAGCCGAAAGCGTTGCATGGGAAACAGAATTTAAGACTAAATGTTTCTCAGATCAACGCAGCGGCAAAAAGAGTAGCTGTGTATTGTATCATTAAATAGGAAAAAAATATGCCTTTTTTTATCTGGGGTAAATTTTCATACATTTAGCTCATTGGCAAGAAAAACATTTCAAAGTGCGGTCAACTATTACATTGGAGAAAGTATGAGGTTTGAAGGGTAACACGTTTGTATTAGCATTGTCGCATTTCATATGTACATGTAAAGCGCGTTATCAGAGTATATAGTCTTAGTGTTATCTTGGTCACTTAAGGGCAGATAACCTAGCCCAACGCCTCTGAATTTAAACATCATACAAGTAATAGCTGTGCATGTGATCGAGCTGGCGTCGCTGATTGGGGCAATCAAATCGAGCATATAAGAAAAATTAGGTCATAACATACATAACATAGAAATGCAGTATTGTGCCGCATGGTGTTTCTTAAGTGTATACGTCTACAGATACCATGTGTTCGGATGATAACGAAATGTCTCACTGTCGTGGTGGGTTGTACACAGCAGTTTTGCTTCGTTATGGGTCCAATAAATACCGATATTTGCGGACAACTTTTCCATTTTTTTTTTTACTTCTCCCCCTAATTTGTACGTTGCTTGCATTGAGTCATTTTATGAACTAGTAAATTGGATTACTAAAATGGTTAAGACTTCTATCCAGATTATTCATACCACAATAATGCTGGCCAATGTCTTGCGAGTTGGGGCTTAAGTCTATTTAGTCTAACATCGGATAATAAACAAATAAACTAAGGGACATAGACCAATCGAGGACCACAAATCTGATTAATCATAAACAGCACAGCTAGTAGGCCTATTTTGCTTTTTGACCTTATAATTGCAGTTTTATCAGCATGAAATACGTTATACTGACGACACCAGGACTCAGGAACTAATTGTTAATGGGGCTTGGAAACCAAGTGTAATATAGGTTTATTCGCCCCAAAAAACTTGACATTGAGCTGACTTGTACTACACTTATGATATACCAGATAAGTTTGATATTATCTATAAACAGTGACGAAACGTATATTTATCTATAATACAGTCTGAAGGAGTGTTAAGTCACAAATTACTGAATGGACGTGTTAACAGAGTAGGGAGGAGATTATACACGAAAATTTAGCCAATCTAAATATACATATTACATATAGAGAAAAAATACTATGTAGGCCTACTAGATAATTGTAGATAATTGAAATCTACGCGAACGTAGAATAAACAAAGAAAGGGCAGTAAAAAACTTTGCTCTTAATTTAGCAGGGGGATTATCACAGTTGCCGTCAAAATGGAGGTTGAGTTTAAAAAGATAAGAATTTACAGCGAGATGACCAGATAAAATGCGATGAATGAATGTTTCTGCCTTTCTACAAGATGCTTGAAAATGTGTAAATAAAACTAAATATCACAGAGTGTTGGAATTAAAAAAGAACCGCCCTTTATTACAAGCTTCCCATCTCTGCTGCCATATCCGACGAACACCAATTTCCATATTTCTAAATTATGACAGGAATGAACGGGAGGCCCGCGTAGACACTGATTACACTATAGACCTCTCAACCGCGCAAAACGGAAACTTTCTCTATTTTACCAGCACGTCTGGTTAAAACTAGGCGCAAGCTTCACAAGGCATAATACCATACCTGGATCCTGCTCATAGTAGTGAAGATGATGGACAGAATAAATACAGTTCTGATCAGCACATTTATCATCAAGTTAGTCGGCTGACACAAGGACAATGCTGTGTGGGAGATGTTTAACTCATCCCCATAACCAGATGCTACGGGGTTTTTATGAGCGACGGAGTTAAACAAAGTGAAAAGCGACCTACCGTGGACTATGCTATATCCAACTGGGAGATGGGAATTACCCGCAACATAACATTAGAAGCAGCGTAATATTCGATGTGTAGTATTCGTATAGCAATGAATACATATTCCATCATGCACCGTTATTCAGCTCTACAACGTACGGTGTTACAAAAGGATAATGCATCAAAAAACGTCAAAATTTGACATCGATACGGACCTAGTGGGTACATGTATATAGGTTGCGTTTTGTTTTTCAACTTACATGCAGCATATAATTGAGTTGTCAGTTAGAATGTACCATGGACGGTAAACTATGTAATTTATCTTTCATAAGTGCTGTATTTAAAATCTGACACAACATGTCCCCAAAGCTATCTTAGAACAAACTACAATCCAACAAACAAGAAATGAGTATTTATATTAAGACGAATGTAAACGTGATAGTCACGGCCTTACCGAGCAGACGGTTTAAATATTAATGATATAGATAACATGAAAACCTTCAATACCGAAGTATCCAACCACTACTCATCTGGCATGCTATGCATGGCACACGACTTATTTAACAAATTCCAATTATCCTATTTACGACCAATTTTCTACAATATATCTGGGATACAATGCACTAGGCACTTATGCTGCTATACATGTATGTAGCTGTTTCTAGTAAATACACGCACACCGAAACTTTAATATATTAACAAACGATCAGCTCTACATTAGACAATTAAACTTGTCTACTTTAGTCTGCATGGACAGCCTTGTAGACAAACACAACGGTCTATCAAATCAACTGTAACTCGCCGTTCGGAGGTGCTAATGTTACGCCATCGCTAGAATTTTTTTGATGGCTTCATTCACTTCCTTAAAAGCTATTAACCACAAACCCGACTAGTTTACGGGTTCAAATCCATAACCGATTTTTTAAAACGACTTATATTTCCATGCGCCTTGTTGAATTTTTCCTCATTCAACAAAGCGCCTGGGTATATAAGTCGTTTTTAAAAATCGGTTATGGAAATATAAAACGATTTATATTTCCAGGCGCCTTGTTGAATTTGTCCTCATTCAACAAGGCGCCTGGATATATAAGTCGTTTTAAAAATCGGTTATGGATTTGAACCCGTAAACTAGTCTGGTTTGTGGTTTATAGCTTCCAAGGATGTGAATAAAACCATCAAAAAACTCCTAGCCTAAAAAAAAACTCCAAAAAAATCTGGCGATGGCGTAACATTAGCGCCTTCGAACGGCGAGTTTACTACAGTTGATTTGATAGACCGTTGTGCTTGTCTACAAGGCTGCCCATGCTGGCTAAAGTAGACAAGTTTAATTGTCTAATACGATACAACAAACGTGGCAGAAGCCTACCGGTCTGTTTATTATGCAAACGATTAATGTGCATATTTCTGTCTATGTATAGGTGCCACTTCTCCCAGGCCAGATGTGCTAAAACTGACCTTAAGATCGTTTACTCCGGACATTGTGGTCGTACATTAACTCCCCCAACAACTACCACAGCAATACCTACGACAACACGACTTGTCACAACCAGGCCTACAACAGACTACACTGTGAAAGTCACCACAGTACCAGCCCCTGATACAACAACAAAGCCGCCACCACCCACATCCATGTCAACTACGATCAGCACAGACAAAACCATTGTGATGATCACCGAACTTCCAACAACGACGCCACTCACCACTTCCGTACCAATGCTTCCAACAGCAGCGCCCAACACTTCCCCAGGACCCGTTACCATTGACCCGGCTTTGGATATCGTCAAACAGGTGTTTTGCAAGCAGTTAATACATATTGTGTGTAACAGTGAACTAGACCCGTTATGTGGATCTGACGGCAATTTCTACCTGAACAGGTGCGTTACTTCCAGTAAATGAATTAAAGGCCCACTAACTGTTTAATGGGCTAAAACTATTTATAAAAGGAAAATTGGCGAGTTTCTGTATTTTTTCCCAGACAGAACAAGTTATGAACTTTCCATTTTCCCCATAAACTGAAAGTTTTGATTTCCTTTTTTTGTTTAAAATCAAGTTTAAGTTTGTATTTTGAGACGTTCACTACAAAATACAGCAGGCAGTTATAGTATGTGTTGTTGTTGTAGCAGT
>JAVFBY010061346.1:0-12636 GCA_034781015.1 Tonicella lineata
GGCAGCAACTTTATCCTGTACATATGCCCAGACAGCAGCCCCAAAGGGCCTTGGTGTCTATATATTAGGCCTACAGCAGTATGAAACTAACTTAGAATTACTAACGGTACGGCAAGTAGAAATGTACTGAAACACCTACATGTTGTATCTTATCTTCCAATGGGAGAGCGGAAAGGAATATAATGAATAATTATCCGTTGAACTGCGTGCTACAGATAAAGTAACACGAAATAGGCCTTGTCAACAAATTACTATAAATATAATACAAGCTAAAGTATCAATATAATTATGTAAGATCGGATTAAACAACATTTCCAACTACGATATGAATCGAGTATCAGCAATTCAACTTGGCTAGCATGAAACACTTCTTAACTAAAGGGGGTCACCTTTAGTTAAGAAGTGTTTCATGTCACTTTCACCACTCCATGGCTGGTCATCAAAATCTATGATTTCAGGCTCTTCATCAAAAACCTTCATTGTGAATCAGAGCGCAGGTAGAGATTTTCCCACAAACCATTTCGGCACAAATGTCCTATCACCATTATCACAGTCCATCCAAAATCCAGTGGGCGTAAGTATCTGGTGGGGGTCAGGCGTGTTTGCTACATAGCCTCCACATCATTGATACATAATTTACCGATTCGAGTCCGTGGCTTCGAAGTGTGCAGACGTATTTAGCCTGAGCTTCGAGCGACTACCTTTTGGTATTTATATATCCTTTTTGCATTGAGTTTGCCTGTATATACTAAATCCCTTGTAGGATATTTTGTATATAAGCCCTGCGTGTACATATTTATTGTACCCGTATTTAGCCTGTAAATTATCTGTTATTGCATTATAGTATTGTTATATTGTTATATTTAGTGTGTACAGCCTAGTGGCTGGTAGTGTAGGTTGCACTTGTGATTCTGCACGACTAACACGGGCTTCTGTCGTTCTTGTGTAGCAGTCACTCTGAGTCGCCCCAGGGTGCTTTTGTCCCCTAACATTTGTGTGCTATCGGCCCTGTAGTTTTTATTGTTGTGGTGTCTTTGCACAAATATTTGTATATAGTTTAGGTTAAATTTTATATACGGTGGTCCGTCATGTCTGACGGGCCATCGATATATGAGCTCCTCCATGAATGTTCTGGATCGGAGATAGAAGAGGACGATGACAATGCTAGTATGGAGGTGGCCCCTGCTCAATCCGAGAGAAAGCGACGTCTTACAGTGGACGACTCCCAGGCAGGCAAAAAATCCAAGGCAGATACGGCCCAAGACAATACACCGAAGCCAGCCGATATGACAGTTTTGATGTCGCCAGTGGGTGGTGGTTCGCTTACGAAACTAAACCCACTGAAATTCGCTTCAGCAAGGTAGAAAGGTAGGTGCCGTAAAGCAAGTGCGAAAAATTCCTTGTGGCAGATTTATAATTGATTGTCTTAACGGTAAACAAATAAAAACTCTGCTTGGCGTAACAACAATAATGAATACCGATATTAAATGTGTGGCTGGTAGTCGTCCACCCCCCCGTGGTGTAATAAGTGGAATAGCCGAAGATTTATCTGAGGCTGAATTGCTCAAAGTTTTGAAAAAACATAAAGTGACGTCATTAAAACGCCTAACGAAAGGTAGAGACAAAGTTCCAACCTCTTGTATTCAATTGTCTTTCTCTACTAATGACTTACCTAGTGAAATTTATTTAGGTTATCAACTGTATAGAGTCAGGCCATATATACCACCTGCTGTTCGTTGTTTTAAGTGCCAAAGGATCGGGCATATTTCAGAGAGTTGCAAGGGGGGTGTTCGATGCCCGAGATGTGCAGGTAATCATTCATTTGAAGAGTGCCAACATAAAGACGCCCCTAAGTGTTGTAACTGCCAAGGACAACATTCGGCAGCTTACGGTGGTTGTCCGGTAAAAAAAGAAGCTGATAGAGTGCAATATATTAAAATAACGGAAAAATTATCATACTCAGCAGCCCTTAAAGTCGTAAAGTCGAAAGCCGAAGAAAGCCAAAGTATATCGTTTCCCCCCCTTCGAGAGCCTCTTCTAAGTGGCTGGTCAAGACCTACAGCCGAAGCTGCATTACCTGCTGTAAGTGAGACAATACACCCTCCCGGTATCAAACCTAAAATGTGTTCAACATCTGTACAGACAGACGTAAGCGGTGAGACTGGGACACCTGTGCCTGATAGTATTCTAGGCTCTATTATTTTGTTTGTGGCAGATGTGGTCTTTTCTGTTGTATGTCCTGCAGATAGCGTTGGGGCAATGCAGCTTATTTTGAAGTGTGCCTCTAAACATTTGGGTGAAGCGCCCGTTAACAACTGCAAAAATATTAAATTAATGCTGGCGCAGCTGAACCGTTAATGGGAAGTTTTATAGTCTACATCATCATGGCCTTTACAATTTTATTTCATAATTCATCTAGCCTTATTGCTCATGGTCAAGAATTTAAACATTATATTTATAACCTTAATCACCTTCCTAATTTAATTTGTCTACAAGAGACTAATTTAAAGCCTCCTCTTGATTTTACCATGCCGGGGTATATATGTAAACGGGTAGATAGGGAGGGGTTGAGGGGTGGGCTTGCTATATTTTTAAAGGCAAATTTAGCACATAGTGACCTTGTTATCCCTAAGCTTAATTCAATAGAGTGCCAGGGTGTGCAAATATCTATAAATAACAAGCTAGTCAATATTTTTAATATTTATAACCCACATAACAAAATAGATATTAATGATTTGAATTCTTTATACTCTTTAGGTAATGACGCCTTCTTTTGTGGAGATTTCAACTCGCACCACATATTGTGGGGTAGTGATCACTGTGACGTCAATGGTTTAGTTGTAAGTAATTTTATTGATTCCAATGATTTTGTTCTTTTTAACGATGGCTCTGCTACCCGTCTTGATGTACGTAATAATAAAATGTCCTGCCTCGATTTAAGTTACTGTTCGTTAGAACTCAGTTCCAATTATAATTTCTCAGTTGATTATTCTACTTCATGTGGCAGTGATCACTACCCAGTATTCGTGACCTTAGGCTCAAATGCCGAAATAAATGATACCGGTGGACCCGCTAGATGGAAAATTAATAAGGCTAATTGGAATATTTTTAACAAAGAATGTCTTAATACTATTAATATGGATATTTTTAATGATGATGTAGACATATTTTACGACAATATTCTTAATTCAATTAACCATGCATGTACGCAATCTATTCCGTTGTCTTCAGGTAGACCCTATAGCAAACCCCCTGTGCCTTGGTGGACAGATGAGTGCACCCGGGCAATTAAAGATCGTAAGCGGGCTAAAAACCGTGCTCGGCGCACTCGTCTCCCAGCTGATTTGTTATTGTACAGGCAGCTTAAAGCCAAGGCACAGCGAACAATCAAATCCACACAGAAGCAGAGTTGGCGTACCTTTTGCTCAGGTATTTCTCAGTCTTCACCCATGCGCCAGGTTTGGAAAAGGGTTAACGCGGTGAAAGGTTGTAATAAACGCTCTCCCATCCCAACCTTAAAAAAATCGGGATCTACCTATGTAAATAATAGTGATAAGTGCTCTATTTTAGCGGATAGTTTTGCTCATGTTAGTAGTGACGACAATTATGACAAAGAGTTTTTACCCAGGAAAAAACACGTAGAAGATAATTTTGATAATAATATTGCATTTGATGAACTGGCAATTAATGAAGATTTCACCATTTTGGAATTAAAACAAGCATTGTCTTCTTCTCGAGATTCGTCCCCGGGTGAGGATGGTATAAGTTATACCATTATTAAACAGCTTCCTGATCAATGTTTAAATGTTTTATTATCATTATATAACACTGTATGGCAAAATATGCGGCTACCTTCATTGTGGACAAAAGCTATAATTATCCCTATTCTTAAACCCGGGAAAAATTCCTCTGATCCTTCCTCATATCGCCCAATTGCCCTTACGTCATGTTTTTGTAAAGTTATGGAAAGGCTGGTTAATTCCAGACTAATGTGGTATTTAGATAAAAATAGTATTATTTCTCCCTTTCAAAGCGGTTTTAGGAAATATCGATGTACAACCGATCATGTTGTCACTCTTGAAACGTCTATTCGCAACTCTATTGCTAACAAAGAATACCTTTTATCCGTATTTTTAGATATTGAAAGGGCTTATGATATGGTTTGGAGGGGAGGGCTTTTGGTGAAGTTACGAGATATAGGGATTTGTGGGAGGATGCTGGGTTGGATTAGGGGATTTTTGTCAAACAGAAAAATACAAGTTCGAATCGGGAAAAATTTATCACCTGTAAAACTTATTTCAAACGGAGTTCCTCAGGGAAGTGTTATCTCCCCTTGTTTGTTTAATTTAATGATTAACGATTTACCATTATGTTTAAATCCTAAGTTATCCTGTTCTCTTTTTGCTGATGACAAAGCTATTTGGTTTTCCCATCGTAATTTTAGTATTGTTACTAGACATATTCAGGAAGGGCTCTGTGACATTGTTAAATGGGCAAAGTCCTGGGGATTTCGTTTCTCACCACAAAAATCTCAAGCAGTACTATTTTCTCGAAAAAATATTCCTTCACCCCTTGTTTTGCAGCTAAACGGCTCTAGGCTCAAATGTGTCAATTCGTTCAAGTATTTAGGTGTTTATTTTGATCATCGTTTAACTTGGAAAACTCATATTGATTATGTCTTTAAAAAATGTTTAGTTGGTTTAAATTTATTACGTCGTGTATCTTCGACCTCCTGGGGTGCAGATAAAAAATGTCTTCTTATTCTTTACAGATCCTTTGTTAAATCTCGTTTTGAATATTGCTGCGAGGCATACGACTCAGCCTCTGTTTCTGTTAAACAGCGCCTTGACCGTATTCAGTGCCAGGCGTTACGTCTGTGCACTGGTGCACGTAAAAGCACTTCTTTATTATTTCTTCAAATTGTTTGTGGAGAGGCTCCTTTGGACATCCAACGTAAGGTAAAAACTCTTAAATTTGGTTTAAAGTTAAAATCGTCAGTTAACACCTCTGCTTCTATTGTTTTGCAAAGTTCTTGGTACGATGGGTTATTTTCACCCTCTGCTAAACTTATTCCCTTTAGTGTAAGGCTAACACGATTGCTTAAAAGTGTTAACTTAGAAGCAGTCAATGTTTTAAAGCCCATAACTTCTCATTTCCCCCCATGGAAGCTTATACAACCAAATATTTCAATTGAATTGTCTTTAAAGATTAAAAAATCTGACCCCCCTCACTTTATCCGCCTTTGTGCAAAAGACCATATTGAAACTAATTATAATCAATATCTGCATATTTACACTGACTCATCTAAATGTCCCGAGACAGGTAAAGTTGGTTCTTCATTCTGCGTCCCTGAGTTTAAATACTCTAAATTTACACGCATTTCTGATCATTTGTCTGTATATTTTGGAGAACTATTCGGTATTTTACTTGCTTTAAACTGGGTAAAAGATATTAAACCATTACGGACCGTTATTTTTTCTGACTCGCTAAGTTCTCTTTTGGCTCTTAAAAATTTCTGTTGGACAAAGCCTCCTCCAATTCTTTTTGAAATATTATACTTACTCACTAGTTTATCTTATGAAAATATTGTTGTAATATTTGAGTGGGTGCCAAGTCACTGTGATATTCAAGGCAACGAGCTAGCCGATAAACTGGCAAAACGATCTCTTAATCTTGAACATGTTATTAATCATTTTCCTTTGTCTGTTGCAGAAATCTTATCTTCTGTTAATGTTTATTTCCATCAGCTTTGGCAGGAAAGATGGGATGCATCTGCATCAGCTAGGTTTGTTTATGGGTATAATCCGTCCATTTCTTTCAAGTCATTTTCTTTAAAGACTAGGAAGTCAGAAACCATTATTTATCAATTATTGTCAGGTCACTTTCCCGTTAATTCATATTTATATAAAATTAATAAACATGTTGATGGTTTGTGTGAGAGATGCCTTGAGCCCGACACCGTGCAGCATTTCTTAATGTACTGCCACAAGCACCATACTGAAAGACAGGGTTTATTTTTAAAATTCCATCAGCTCGGTATCCATCGCCCATCTTTAAAGAACATTTTAAATCCATCAAAGCATCGCTCTAAAATTTTTAATATTTTAGCAGACTTCATTGTTCACACCAACAGATTTTATTAACGTAATGTAATTTTAATTACATTTGTCGCCTATATTTATATATTTTCTATAAATTTGTGCATCTAGCGTTATTTATACGTCTGTGATATATTTTGAACTTCATTTATAAATGTCTTCACTTTATATATCTGTGATACTTGGGAAGTAGATGCTTTCCTGCATTGATTTATCGCATGTACTCTGTGATATCGAAGTAATATATACCTCATATTGCATTGTGATATCTACTTACACGCTCTATGTTGGATTTATCTTTAATGTAAGCATTGCTCTAACATTTTAACATTTAGCATAATTCATCGGTCATTTCTACAGATTTTTGTTAACGTAAAGTAATATTTACTACATTTTTTTCTATATTTAAATATTTTTTATATAAATAGTGCATGAAACGTTATAACACATCTGTGAAATATTTTGTATTATATTTCTATATGTATTCAATTTATATATTTGTGATATACCGTGAAGCCTAATTTGATGCGTCTCTACTATCTTTTATGTAGATTTGAATGCGCCATTCAAACGAATACAAACAAAAAATGCAGCTGCTTGTTAAATGTCCTATTTTAACACAAAGAGCATTATGAATAAAGGTTGACACGCAGCTTACCATGCGCTCTCGTGTTTTCCCCTGTACACGAGTAGATTTAAATGTCTTAAATATCCTGCATTTCACTTATTATCTAAATTCAGGATAGTTAATATTAATCACATTTTGTCCGAAATTGTGGTTCAAGGCCTTGTCTCTTGAATTGATTTCGCGGACCTTTCAATATTTAATTTTAATTTTTTCAGATGTTTACTTTTGCGATGTCTTCAGTGCCATATTTTACCATATTGAACATTATTAATAAGGGCTGATACCCAGCTCATCATGCCCTTTCATTGATTACCCTTGTACTTGGGTAAATATGAATGTGTCTTAAAGGGCTTGTGTTATTTTTGTATTATTGGGTTGGAGTGGCAGGGGTTCTTTATAGGCCAAATTTTAAAACACAAATATATAACATCAATATAAAACGAGCAAATTCAGGATTGTTATTTATAAGTTAGATTAATATTTCCACTGAGTTAACATATGGCTTTCAACACATCGCAGAATCTAATCATCTGAAGAAAAAAGACTTATACCTTTTATTATAGTCTTCTAAAGCTATACAAGTGAGGCGACCCCAAAAAACAGTTTCTAACAAATATTTACACTTTTTTTGTTCAAAGCAATATATTGTAATATCGATACGTGTCAATGCATACATTTGTAAAAATACACTTATCTATATACTTATTCCATAGTACCCGAATACACGAGTAGAATATCAATGTATAGCAAAATAATGATAGTCAAAACCAACACGATAGGTTTGTGCGTGCCAAGATTAGCATAATATCACATTGTATTCCAAAACATTATTTACCAGATTAGTTAAACACAATATGATGACAATTATACTAATGTATACTTAAAACGCGGAAATACTACTTCAGTGGGTAGAACAATAATTCTAACCATAATATATACATATATAAGTGGACGTGTACACAATGATACATACTCAACAAACCTATAAGATTTATATGCTCCACGGTGATATTGCTAAAACACGCTTAGCGTTTGTTTTTTTATAGCAATGTTCCTAAAATTACTCATTAAAATTTTACTTTTTGCGTTAAAGGCGAATTATTAAAAAAAGAAAGCAGAATTTTAAAAATCTGAGATAATGTTTAATAGAGTATTATGTCACTAACAATATAAAAATATCACATAACACATCTGAAAATGTAAATATCTAAACAAAATTAAATTTCGTTGCAGGAGGCCGACGATATCCGTAGCGAAATTGTAATAATGCATCTATGTTCATACTTCTGGATGTATACTGAAGACATTTCCGACATGGCGGCTAGTCACGACTGAAAATGTTTTTGTCTCACGACGAAATAAGGGGAGTATTGACTGGAAAATACTCGGAAATATAAGTAAAAACTCTGACTGAGGAGAAAACGTTTCCGAGAAGTTTATCAACAACAACAACAGAGCTCTCAACAGCATTTCAACACTGAGTAACGGTTCTTACAGCAGCGTCAAAGACATACTTGCCGGTGCTAGAGAAACTTTTTTTATGATAGTATGGTTCATCAATATATTGTACCCTCACCTGTTTAGTCCGGTCACTTTTCAACCAGCCCCAGTTTCATACACCACTGCAGAATTTCCCTGGTCCAAATATTGCCTTATTTGAAAAACTGGAACGAAGGCTGATAAGAATTGAGAACCAAGTATCTGTATTGGATGGAATTAAAACCGATGTTCAGAGTGTTCAATTTAAAATGTCGTCACTTGAGTCGGGGGTAAAGGCAATGGATACAATTTTAACACAGTTAGAAGTAAGTGCTAATTTATTGAGTGAATCTTTTGATCAGATTAAAATAAGAGCCAGAATTCAAAACGTGAACTAAAGGCATTAGAAGGGCGGATCGAGGCGCTCTCGGGTGTTAGGCACGTTAGTGAAAAAATCAAAACTGATATCGATACTATCCACAAAGAACAGCTGCACTTAGAGAGGCTCGTTCGGTGAGAGATAATCCCTTGTTTCGTGGTATACCTGAATCCCCAAATGAAAATACTGAAGAGGTTGATAAAAAGTGTATTCTTGATAACCTAGACTGTGAAAAATACATTGAATTTGAAAGGGTACACAGAAACGGAAGACCCCGATATGGAGCCTCTGCTCGCCCAAGACCCATATGTGCTAATTTTAGTAGATTTAAAGACCGTACACGTTTACGAGAGAAGGCACGGGACAAATTATATAACAGTGATAGCTGGGTGAGGGAACAATATCCAGTAGATTGTCAATACTCGTCGACGGCTCGCTCTGTTTTGAGACAAGCTAAACAAGAGGGGGATCATGCAAAACTGGTTGTTGATTTGCGTGGATCATGTTGTTTATGAAGAGCCCAGCTGTGATTACAGCCCAGCCCCAGACAGGTCACTTCACTTTTCAACGACCAACTGAAGTGTTTCTTCCGTTTTAATCTAACAACGGAACAACAACAATAATCCTTATGAACTATACGAATCTGCTAGGCGTGAAGCCGCAGATCACAGGGTTGTTTTTATAGATTTGCTTTATATCACGCTGATTCTTTTAGGGCTTGTATAATTAAAATACGAGTGTCCTACTAGGATGGGTGGAGGGAATTTAGGTTAAAACAGTTAACACATCTGGTGGAATTACACTTTTGTTGTGAGCTTAGTGTCACGAGACAGGAAGCTTGTTTTAATGTGGCTCAAAATAACTCATGTTGGGTGCGCCATTGAAGTCGGATTAAAGGATTTATGAATAGTTCAGTTTTAGCCTACATTGAATTGAATTGTTTTGCAAATGAAGCAACGTGAATGAAGACTTACACACAATATTATTGGTCGAATAGTGCTAGAGTCCAGATCCCTTATTTGAAATATGGACATTATGATGTGTGACTCTACATCAGATTTTTACTTTCTGGACTATTACGTTTGATGTGATGTTATAGAGCTGCGACAGACCAATGCACATAATTCATGTTCTTATTTTTTTGTTTGAAATAAGAAATAACGTCATTTTATTTTTTTATATATATTTATTACAGTTGTTTTGTGTTCATTGCTATATTGATTCATTTACGTCTTTTTATGTGCTTATATAGGCTAAATAACACAGCTTTTTCTCAAATTTTAGGCTGAGCTTGGGATCAATTTTGAAATCAATCCACAAAATAAAACAATTAAATAGACCTCATAGTGCCGTGTTTTGTTAGCAGACGGCATTCAACACGCAGACAAGCCCAGCTGCATGGATTGCTTGTGTATAAAATCCAACGTGTTCAAAAATCGAATTTTAATAATTGTCAAGAAATTGTATCAGATTGACAGCATCAACTACCAAGGTGTTTATTCCGAGTTATATCGTCTCTATTGGCGAATCATGCGTCTCAAACCAGAATATTCAGATAAGATTTCCATTGGCTGCCTGGGAACTTGGAGGCAGTCAATCTTATTAACTCTGACTGCGATCCTAATGCGTGTTTATATGCAGAGTTGCTCGAAATAAAGCCCTTGTCTAGCGAAGATGGTACTAGCCGTGCTGCCTCAATACTTCAATATGCTGTAGAATGATGATGGTATGGAAAAAAGACAGTACACAGGTGTAGTAATATATCATATTGCATCATGGAGGTGATAAACAGCTATACGTATGATCGTGTTATGCAAACTTAATTGTCTGTTGTGTATTGTTTTATTATTTAGTTCATTTTTACAAACAATAAACGCCATACTTATATCAGAATGTTAGAATTTTCATTAATATTACTTCGCGAAGGCCTACCGATGACTCAAACGGTAAGTCGATTGGAAATATTAACCAATAGAGAGAATTATAAATAAGATTTATGAATGCAGACATATCTATTTTTTTATTAATTAAATCCTTAACAAAAATCGTTGGCTCTTGAAATAACTATACGATAAATATTCCAATGCAAAAACCAATTATAGTGTCGTCAGATTATTACAAGTACAGCAACTGTAATGAAATGTTAAATACGAGAGGGATGATTAACTCGTCGTTATCTTCTTCGAAACATTACAATTATTATTTGAATGACAAAACTTATTATTATCAAAGTTTCAGCTTTCAGGAATTCACACAAAAACACGGTTTGAACAAATGTTACACTTACACTAAACGTGATACCAGAAATACATTGACTAGAAACGTAAAACCACATAAATCATTCTTTCCTCGCAGAATTTTAAAAAATTTCCTTTTATTTTGAATGTATGCGCATGTGAACAAATCGTATTTAAATATGCTCTCACTTCATACCCACAGACACGTTGGGCGATATGAGGTTACATCCACGCCCATGCATTCGCTTTAACAATTAGTCCATTAACTAGAAACGTAAACGATATAAATAATTCTTTCGTCACAGACTTTTAGAGGAATAGATTTTAGTTTGAATGCAAGATCATATGAACAAACCTTCTTTTATAATTCAATGTTTTTATTACTCTTCTTCATTATTAACACGGTGCATATATATTTTCTAGCATATTGGGGTTTTTCAAATTAAATTAAAAATACAAATCATGCAGAGCAACAAGAAAGTAAGAGCTAAGAAATAAATATAACATTAAATGGTTCTAAAGAAGAATTTGTTGATCGAGAAATATATAGTGGATCATATTTGACCGAAATTCATTAAAGCAACCCAAATAAAAGGGATTGTTTGATTTACTGATAGGACTATCTGAAATATAAATCAGAATTACGTTCTGTAGATAAGAATGATTAATACATCCATATTCATAAAATATTTATTCAATGCATCATACAAATATTATCATAGTTCTATATCAATTATATAACGCGGCTATACACGACAATGGTTAACAACACTGGAAAATAATCGTTTAAAAATAGGAGACATATCTGATTATAATAAGGTAAATTAAACATTTAATTAATATTATGGAATGGGATAAGCTCCCCAAAATGTTGTTATCTGTAAACATATCCTAAGGTATTTTAAAGCATATTTTATTTACGAAATGATATTAAAATCATTGATAAAACATTGAAAAACAAAAATCGTTAAGCCTAATAAGATTCATTGCCAAAAAAGGAAATGGCAAATGTGCATGTTTGATGATTAAGTGTGGTCATAGAGTGTGATCGCTATTGTCTCGTGATTTTTTAAATTTTGTGTACCATAGATATGTGCGTATTGAGGCTACTTTTTACTCCGAATGTTTTACCACAAAGCTTGCAACCGTGTGGTTTTTCTTTAGTGTGAGTAAGATAATGTCTTGAAAGGTGCCAGGACCGTTTGAATTTCTTATCACATAGTTTACAGGCATATGGTCTCTTTTCTGTATGTACACTCATATGTGAAATCAACGAGTGTTTGACTTTAAAACTTTGCTCACAATTTTCACAACGATGTAATTTATCAACAGAATGGCAAGCAATATGTTTTATTAGGCCCTCTTTACGTTTGAATCTCTTATCACACATTGTACAATGCCAAGCCCTTTCATCAGAATGTAGAACCATATGACAAGTAAGTTGTCTCCCTTCGCGAAAACTTTTGTCACAAACTTTACACCTCCACGGTTTCTCATCCGAGTGATTTAACATATGCTGTTTTACTTCTGCCTTGCGTTTAAACCCCTTGCCACATAGTTTACAATCCCAAGGGTATTCATCAGAATGTACAACCATATGCTGTTTCAACTTCCCTTTAGTGACAAACTTCTTATCGCATACTTTACACTCCCATGGACTTTCAAATGGATGTAGTGAGACGGATGTGTTCGAAAGCTTCTTTGTTGTATCCTTTATTTCTATATTCCTTATACCTTCTATTATAATGTGTTGTAAGTAAAATATATGCTCAAACACACTCAGTACTGCAACGTAATGGAAATGGATCCTAAAAA